>ML779798.1:663946-689522 GCA_009831015.1 Picea engelmannii
TCGTATGGTGGCATTCCGATGGAACTATGATAACTGTTATTGTAAGCAAACTCTACCAAAGGTAGGTACTTCTCCCACTGGGTTTGATTATCCATTACATACATCCTAAGCATGTCTTCCATAACTTGATTTACTCTCTCAGTCTGCCCATCTGTTTCAGGATGATAAGTTGTGGTTAAGTTCAACTGAGTCCCTAATGATGACTGTAAACATGTCCAAAATATAGAAGTGAATCTGGAGTCCCTATCTGAAATAATCTTCTTTGGTATCCCATGCAAACAGATAACCTCGCTTATGAATACTCGTGCCACATCAGTAACATCGTAAGTGTTTCTAACTGGAATGAAATGAGCACTCTTGATTAACTTATCCACTATCACAAGATGACATTGTGTTTATGAGATGTGAGTGGCAACCCTACAACAAAATCCATAGAGATGACTTCCCATTTGGACATCGGGGCGTCATGTGGTTGTAGGAAGCCTGCCGGGTGATGGTGGTCGGCCTTCACCTGTTGACACTCTAGGCATTTGGCGACGAAATGGACTACGTCACGCTTCATGCCTACCCAAAAGAAGAGCTTCTTCATATCTGCGTGCATCTTCTTCACACCCATATGTGCACAATAAAGTGATCTATGAGCTTTCTTCAGTATGATGCTTCGAATATCCCCATTCTCAGGGATGTACATCCTTCCTCAATATCTTAACAGTCCGTCTGTTTCCCGACTATATCCCTCGTACTTTGGAACTAACTGCCTCCCACACTGGAGGTTTGAAGTAACCTTTAAATACCAACTGTCTCCTGGTAGTTATGTCAACACATGTTCCCTCAGATTGACTTTAAGGTTACCAAGGAGAAGATATGTGGTCTCCTACTCAAGGCATCTGCGACCACATTTTCCTTTCCCTTTATATATGAAATACCAAAATTATACTCACTCATAAACTCACTCCATCATCTTTGCCTAGCATTCAGATCTCTTTGAGTGAAGAGATGTTTTAAACTTTGATGGTCCGTCTTGAGCTCAAAGTTTCGCCCCACAAGATAGTGCCTCCAAAGTTTCAGAGCTAGCATTATAGCTGCCAACTCTAAATCATGAGTCGTGTATAACTCTTCGTGCTTCTTCAACTTCCTTGACGCATACGCTATCACTCCTCCATCCTGCATTAGTACGGCCCCCAACCCTTTTTTTGAGGCATCTGTGCAGACCATGAAGTCCTTTTCCATATCTGGCACTCGTAGAATTGGTGCACTAGTTAGTAACCTCTTAATCTCAATGAATGTGCTATCACATTCTTCTGTCCACTCATACCTGACCCCCTTGCGTTGCAAAGTGGTGATGGGTTTCGCTATTTTTGAGAATCCTTCCACAAATCTCTGGTAATAACCCGCTAGCCCCATGAAGCTTCTCACCTCATGGCCATTTTTCGGCACTGGCCATTCCATAATGGCCTTTACCTTTTCTGGGTCCACAGAGATTCCTTCACCGGAAATGATATGACCTAAATAGTGGATCTCTTTCTGGAAGAAGGAACACTTTGACAGCTTCCCATATAATTTGTTCTCTCTAAGGAAAGACAACACTATTTGCAAGTGTTCATCGTGTTCTCTTTCATTCTTGGAATAGATGAGAATGTCATCTAGAAAAACTTGTACAAATCGATCTAAGTACTTCCGGAATACGTCGTTCATGAGGCTCATGAATACTACTGGTGCATTGGTCAATCCGAAAGGTACCACAACAAACTCGTAATGTCCAAACCAAGTTCGAAAGTCAGTTTTTGGGATATCACCTTCCTTAATCCTTAACTGATGATACCCTGATCACAAATCAATCTTTGAGAATACCGCTGCTCCTTTCATCTGATCGAAGAGGTCATCTATTCGCGGCATTGGGTACCTATTTTTCATTGTATCACGATTCAAGTCCCTGTAGTCTATACACAGTTGTAAAGATCCATCCTTCTTCCTTACAAAAATTATCGGTGCGCCCCAAGGTGAGACACTGGGCCTTATTAGCCCTAAATCCAATAACTCTTTCAATTGCATTTGCAATTCACAAAGTTCCGGCGCTGTCATCCGATACGGAGTCTTGGATATTGGTTCTGCACCAGGTTTTAGCTCAATGGTAAAATCAAGCTCTCTCTCAGGAGGTAACCCTGGTAACTTGTTCGGAAAAATATCCTGAAATTCTGACAATACCGGGTACTGATCCAATGAGGGTCCCTTCCTTTCATTCACTGCTTCCACTACATAAAGTCGACACCCTTGCCTCAAGCATCTCTTAACCTTCATAGTTGATATAAAGCATAACGACACTTTTCTCTATACACCCTGGATCTCTACTGGTCTTCCTTCATCATCGACACAAAGCACCCTCTTTGCGAAACAATCTACCAAAGCTCGATGAGCTGCTAACCAATCCATTCCAATGATTAGGTCATATGCTCCGAGAGCAGTGACGTATACTTTCAACCTGGTAGTACACACTCCCAGGTCTACTATACAATTATCGACACTAGGTCCTACTGCTTTTTTTTCCCCTGAAGCCATCTCGACTTGTTTAAATTCATCGTGCTCGTAGGCTGCCAACCCACTCTTTTCTAATGCAGATGGTGAAATGAAACTATCTGTCGCACTAGAATCAAACAAAATCTTAACATTGATATGATTTAGCGTACCTGATGACTCCACCACCATGGATTGATGTTCGGCCTGGCGGTTATTAATTGTTGCGTAAATATGGTGGCTGCTACTTGCTCTCCCCATCAACGCCTTTCCTCCTCTATGCACAAACCCTGGTTGTAACTCCGGACAGTCACGCTGGTAATGGGGTCCCCCGCACCCCCAATAGGTAACACCATATTGAACCTGTGCACTGTTATGTGTCTGTCTTTGAAATGAGTTCCTTCCCTTGGAACCCCTGCCCCTACTCATTGTTCCCTGAGATGGTCGTGGTCCTGTCTGCACCGTTGGCGATGAACGAGATTCTGTACTCGTTGCCATTGAAATCCCTGTAGCTACTGTCCCTGGCACGACCCTGTTACCATAAGGTGGTGGCCTTGAGCCCCCTCCCCTTGGAAATGTCCTCGGGGTCTTTCCTACGAATCTAGGGTGATGCGGAAATGTCGATCTTGTACCCCCTGTTAAGTTCATGTGTTCTTTTGCATAACGCGCATTTTCTACCGCCTCCGCTACTGAAGACGATTTCCACATCCGCACCATAGCTCTTATCTTCAGGTTCAATCCATAAACGAAGTGCTTTGCCTGTCGTTGGTCATTGTCCATATACGAAACGTATTTGACTAGTTCCATAAACCTGATCTCATATTCTTCTACAGTTTTGTTTCCTTGTACTAAGGCATGAAATGTGATGCACAACGCACCACCCAGGGCACGTCCGCAACTACCAGGACCTTTTTATTCTAAGGCCTGAAGAGCTACAATGCCCTTCAGATCCTGTATCGGGACCTTTTGTGACCCATAGGATACTCTATTGATCTCCCGACAGTCTTCTCAGGAAATCGGGTTTCGCGTTGTCTCGAATCTAGTGGGCACGTTCCTCGTGCTATCCAAAACCATGAACCCCGATGGGTCTCGAGGCCGATGCTCCCTTGTTCTTGTCGGGGATTTCCCTATCGGGAAATCGACATATGCGATGTCAAGAGTTTCTCCTCTCGCGAATCCCCGATTCTCGATCCCCGATAGCACTCCCGCTATGGCGCTAGCCCCTCCGGCTGCTCCTTCCTCGTGTGACCTGTCAACCCACATGACCGTGTCCTTCCCCCTTATTGGGATTTCGGAGTTCGCGAGTTTGCAATGCGAAGAACTCGCACTCCTGGAATCTCTGATCCCCGATCTCCGATGCCACCTGTCCTCCACTCAACACAGCGATCGTATGGCTATCGTGCTTCAGAGTTTCGAAATTCCTCCTGCAGCGATTCCTACGACAGTGAAAGTCCTGAAAAGCCGATCCCCGATACACGTGAGGGTGTCCTCCTCCACGTCACCCCTCCTTATCGGGTTATCGGATATCACGAGATCGCGATTTCTGCTGCAGCGTTTTCGTTGCACACGGAAACCCCGAAATGCCGAACCCCGACTCCTCGGGATCTCTCGCCATGTGTCCCTCCGATCAACGGCTCTAACCGCCTCGGGAAATCGCTGATCACGATTCCTTTATAAAAGTGTTTTTCATTCCTGGAAACCCCGATGCCTCCAAACGCCGACTCGCCAGGATCTTCCACCACGTGTCCCCGCCGATGAACGGTCCCAAGCGTTCGTCGGGAAATCACGGATCGCGATTCCTTGGTGCGAGATTTCTACATCCTCGGAAACCCCGATATCCCGATGGATTGAACCCCGACGCTCCCTGGCTCCTTGACACGTGTCCTGCTAAGATCAATGGCTGAGATCCTTTCTCGGGATTTCGAGACTTTCAAGGTCTCGATTCTCTTACCTTATGAAACCCCGATGTCGCCAATATCCCGATGGCTCCTCCTCTACTCGTTGGGGCGTAAACCCTGTGCAACTCCCCGAGATCTGACGGCTGACGGGATTTCGTTAGTCCCCTCGGTGAATCCTGACCGTCGATTTCTCCTCCTCGAGGATTCTTTGAGAACAGCTAAGTGTTCTTCTTAGAACTTGTCTTCTGACACTTGCGTCTGCAACTCTTTGCTTGAATCATTCTTGGTACACACTCCTGTGCACTTCCTTAACGATGTTATGAAGGTGTTAAACCTCCTGAGCTTGTCAACTATGAATCTCTCAGAGACTTTGCGCACACTTTTCGTGCTCGACCTTCAACCACTCCCAAAGTGTTGAGTCTCTCAGACTCTGTGCACTTCTGGCAACAGTAGTCTATGCTTTCCTTTGCTTAGACTAGCCACTGAGACTTCAAGTTTAGCCTGCACTTCTCCTGCACGAATCTACCAACCCAAACCAGTTTTTGGGCGAATGAGAATAAGGGTTTAACTGTCGAGCCTCATCAACGCACTCTATGCGGATGAATTCAACTGCACTCTATGCAGGAATCTCCTGGCTCGGACAGAGAAACAATTGAAACTTATTCTCTCCTCTCTCAGACTTCAGTTAAGCCTCTAAAATCTTAAGCATAGCATATTCAAAGCAAATGCATGACCAGAAAACAAACATTCATGAGCACGTAAACAACATACACAGAGAAACAACACCAACCATGAGATTGAATCAAAGACTCTCTTCTATTAATTCAAAAACATCTGTACATGGGTGTTCTTCACATGTTCTTTGCTTGCTCTCCCCTCTCTCACCTGGATGAATGATTCTGAATCCTGTTACAATGTACAAGTGAGGGTGTCTATATCCGTTTTCCCTCTCAGACTCTAAAACTGTCTAATCTAGATTTAAACATCTATCTATCTGCATTAAATCTAATAAATGCCTCCTATCTAGTTCAGACAAGAGCATAAGGCTCGAGGTCTGCTACAATACAATAGGTGCTCCTTCATAAATGTTTCATTGAAGGATATGGCACTTCATCTTAAATGAAAATTCAAAAAGAGTTATCAAGCTTATATGTCATGTGTTTAAAAACACATGCGCTGGCTCCACACTCGCTGAGTTGGCGATGCTCCTGCATCATACTCCTCGGCTTGAAAACTTTCATGGGCTCCTGTCCATGAGCTCCTGCACGGTCTGTCCATGCTTTTGGATAACTGTTTCTGTCTCCCAGCTGGCATCTTCCACTGGGTGGTTCTTCCATTTCACCAGATACTCGAAGTATTGCTTTCGTCTGGTCTTTTTGCTAACTCTCTTGTCAAGTATACGTTCCATCTGTGGATTCTCTGCAATTGGCATCTGCTTCTGCGACTGGATCTCTAGCTGCTCATCATTTCCAGTTCCTTCTTCCTCAGCTTTATACGGATATAAGTCTGAAACATTGAATGTCGGAGATATTCCGATGTCATCTGACAATTCAATCTCATACGCGTTTTCTCCCAACTTCTTCAGGACTCTGCATGGCCCAATTTTCTTCATTTTCAGTTTGTTGTATGTTCCCCTTGGGAACCTTTCTCTCCTCAGATGTGCCATAACTAGATCACCAACTTCGAATTGAAGTTGTCTCCTAAGTTGAGCGGCTCTACGCTTATATTCCTGATTTGACTCCAACAATCGTTGCTTCACCCTGCTGTGAAGTTCTTCCATTTCCTATGTGAATTCTTCAGCGTTTGCGCTCTTAGTCATTATCTTCTCTGAATCCCTCAGTTCAGATACTCCTCTCGGCTGCCTGGCATAAACAATTTCAAATGGGCTTTTGCATGTGCTCCTGTTCGCAGAATCATTGTGCGCAAACTCCACTTGTGGTAACACATTTTCCCAACTGCTATGGTGCTCTGTCACCAAGCTTCTTAATAAATCTCCTAAGCTTCTGTTTACCACCTCTGTTTGCCCATCTGTCTGGGGATGATAGGATGAACTGAATATTAAGTTAGTTCCCATCTTCTTCCAGAGTGTCCTCCAGAAATGTCCTATGAATTTTGTATCTCTGTCCGATACAGTGCTTCTGGGTAAACCATGAAGTCTAACAATCTCCTTGAAGAACAAATTTGCGACATAAGTTGCATCATTGGTCTTCTGGCATGGTATAAAATGTGCCATTTTGGAAAACCTGTCGACCACTACAAAGGTCGAATCATGTCCTCTTTGTGTTCTCGGCAATCCCAATACGAAATCCATGCTGATTTCATCCCACGGCCTCTCGGGTATGGGTAATGATTGATAAAATCCCGCATTCTGCTTTCTGCCCTTCGAATACTGACAAATCCTGCACCGGTCAACAAAATTTTTGACATCTGTTCATATTTTCGGCCAGAAATAGGCTTCACTCAACTTTGCAAACGTTTTATCATGTCCAAAATGCCCTGCTAATCCGCCACTATGCTTTTCTTTTAGCAGATTCCCCCTCATGGAGCAATGTGGAATGCATAACCGATTGCCTATGAATAACAGTCCATTTTGGATCATGTAATCCATCCACAGGGTTCTGTCTCTAAGAACTGGATTCTCAGTTGCCTCGTATGCCTCTGCAAAATATGCATCACCTGCATACATGTCCTTAAGGTTTTCAAAACCCAAGGTCTTGACTCGAAACTCCTGCAGCAACAAACACTTCCTGCTCAAAGCATCAACCACTTTGTTAGTAGTCCCTGAAATGTGTTTAATGACAAATGTAAAATTCTGCATATACTCTACCCATTTAGCATGTTTCTGATTCAACTTCTCCTGTTGAGTCACAAACTGTAGTGCATGATTATCACTATACAGAACAAATTCTTTTGGCATCAAGTAATGCCTCCACTTCTTCAACGCCTGTATGATAGCATAAAATTATTTATCATACATTGAATACTTCACCTTGGCTTCATCCAGCTTCTCGCTGAAATATGCGATTGGTCTGTCTTCCTGACTTAAAACCGATCCTATGGCAAAGCCACTTGCATCACATTTCACCTGGAAAACTTTGTAAAAATCTGGCAACACCAAAATCGGTTGTTCGGTGATCTTTCGCTTCAACAGATTGAAGCTTTTCTCTGCCTCTTCAGTCCAATGAAAAGATTTATGTCTTTTCTTGACTGTGTCCATCATTGTTGCGCTAATTCCACTGAAGTTCCTAATGAATTTCCTATAGAAACTTGCTAATCCATGGAAACTTCTTACCTCGAAAACATTCCTCGGTGATGGCCAATTCTTAATCACCTCTACTTTACTTGGATCCATCTTTAATTCATTTGCCGATATGACAAACCCCAAGTAAATGAGTTCTCTCTTCATAAATGAATACTTCCTCATGTTGATTAACAACTTCTCTTGCTATAGTTTCCTCATTACTGTAGCTAAATGCTTTAGATGCTCTTCTTTTGATTTGTTGAAAATCAAGATGTCATCCAAATAAACAATGACAAACTTACTAATAAACTCTTTCAGCACTTCATTCATCAGCCTCATGAATGTACTTGGTGCATTCGTCAAGCCAAACGGCATGACTAGCCACTCATACAACCCTTCGTTAGTCTTGAAGGCTGTCTTCCATTCATCACCTTCCCTCATGCGAATCTGATGGTATCCGCTTTTCAAATCAACCTTTGAAAAAAAATTGGCTCCACTTAGACAGTCCATCAAGTCATCCATCCGTGGCAATGGAAACCTGTACCTGATGGTTATCTTGTTAATGGCTCTGGAATCAGTGCACATTCTCCATCCTCCATCCTTCTTCGAACTCAGTACCGTTGGAACGGCACACGGACTAAGACTTTCCCTGACCATTCCTTTATCCAGTAGCTCCTGTACCTGTCTTTTGACCTCCTCATTCTCCTGCGGTGTCAACCTGTACGCTGCTTTGTTTGGCAAACTTGCTCCTGGTATGAGGTCTATATGATGACTCATACTCCTCATCGGCGGCAACGAATGAGGTAATTCGTCCACCACTATATCAGTGAACTCTTCCAGCAGTTCCTGAATTTCCTCGGGCAGATCGTCCACTCTTGTGCTGGTCAAAACAACTTTCGATTTCCTAACCACAAATAATTGTGGATCTTCTTTCTTCTTTACTTCTGCCAGAAGTTCCTTCCCACTCATGAGAAGTATAGTATTTCTCGGCTCTGGTTTTACTTCTTTATCCTTAATTGGATTCAGCGTATGTGCTCTTCCATTCTTCTCCAAAGTGTATGTATTCATTTTCCCATCATGAATTACGTTTTTGTCATATTTCCATGGTTTGCCTAGAAATACATGACATACATCCATAGGAATAACATCTCATAAAATCCTATCATTGTATACTCCTATCTTGATGTCAACTAAGCACTGTTTAGTGACATTTACCTGATGTCCCTTCTGCAGCCATGAAACTTTGTATGGACTTGGGTGATCAGTTGTTTCCAATTCCATCTTTTCCACCATCTCGGTCGAAACATGATTGTCTGTGCTTCCGCTATCCACAATAACCTGGCATTTCCTATCTTTGGTATTGCATGTGGTTCTAAATAGCCTGTTTCTTTGAACTGCGTCCTCCACCTCCTTCTCGGGTGTTAAGAGAACCTTACGCATCATCAATGACCTTCCGTCTTCTGCGTCTTCTTCTTCAGCATCTCGCCTCCGTGCTTGGGCGATGTGAACTTCTCCTCCATCCTTCCTCCTATCTGGACAATCAACTGCCTTGTGTCCATTCTTTGCACATATGAACCATGTGATGACTCCACCTCTGCCTCTTCCTCTACCTCTGGTATGAGAAAATGTGTTCGCGTCAGCGTATCCTCCGCCTTGTTCTGTCTGCACCCTTCGTTGTTCAACGTGCTGGCCTCGCTGTGAACTTCCACCTCTTTCTGTTCTCATTTGAGGCTTTTTCCAGTCATCCTTAGATTTCTGGAACCTATCTTGAGCAACGGACTTACCTTTTGGTTGGCTCCTACCTCGTCCTCGTTGTCCTGGCTTACGGCTTAGCTTTTCCTCAGCTTTTAACGCCATCTGATACGCATCCTCTACCGTTCGGATGGTTGCCATACTCATCTCATCCTGGATATCGTATCTTAAGTCATTCATATACCTGGCTACTTTTTCATCATCGCTCTCCCGATGACCCGCTCTGATATTGAGCTTGTAAAATTCTTCGGTGTATTCATTCACCGTCATCAATTTCTATCTCAGGTTCTGCATCCTCCTGAACAGTGTGATTTGATAATCCCTTGGGATGAACTTTGCTTTCATCTTCGCAACCATTCGATCCCAACCTTTAATCTTTTGCTTACCTTTGCAGCATCTATCTGCTTGAAGCTCGTCCCACCATAATGCTGCGTGTCCCTTCAATTTGGTGACAGCATGTCTGACCTTTTTATCCTCTTTGATATCCTCATAATCAAAGTAGGTGTCAAGAGCTCTAATCCAATCCAACAGCTCTTCTGCATCCAGATTTCCTTCATAAGTCGGAATGTCCATTTTTGTCTTTGAACTCATCCGGGCGATAACTTTCATTAATCGCTCATTTGCTACATCTTCTGCTGGGATTTCTCCTGCTCCCTGTCCAGCGTCACCTTCATCCTCGGATTCACTGGTATCTCCTGCATCATCTTTGCGCCTTTGCTTTACTCCCATATCCACAATCATAGAGCGTAATTCTTGCAGTTGTCTTTCTACTTCCAGATTCTGCCCTGGCCTACCTCTTTCTCTGGACGATTCCCTTTCCCCCTCTGGATCGGGTGATTGTCTATCTCTTCTCCTTGGCGGCATAGTGAATTTTCTCTTCTCCTCTGTTACAGAAAACAGAGAGATTTTCTCGCTCTGATACCACTTGATGCACAACGCAACACCCAGGGCACATCCGCAACTACCAGGACCTTTTTCTTCTCAGGCCTGAAGAGCTACAATGCCCTTCAGATCCCGTATCGGGACCTTTTGTCACCCACATGATACTCTATTGATCTCCCAACAGTCTTCTCAGGAAATCAGGTTTCGCGTTGTCGCGAATCTAGTGGGCACGTTCCTCATGCTATCCAAAACCCTGAACCCTGATGGGTCTCGAGGTCGATGCTCCCTTGTTCCTGTCGGGGATTTCCCTACCAGGAAATAGGCATATGCGATGTCAAGAGTTTCTCCTCTCACGAATCCCCGATTCCTGATCCCCGATAGCACTCCCGCTATGGCGCTAGCCCCTCCGGCTGCTCCTTCCTCGTGTGACCTGTCAACCCACATGACCGTGTCCTTCCCCCTTATTGGGATTTCGGAGTTCGTGAGTTTGCAATGCGAATAACTCGCACTCCTGGAATCTCCGATCCCCGATCTCCGATGCCACCTGTCCTCCACTCAACATGACGATCGTATGGCTATCGCGCTTCGAAGTTTCGGAATTCCTCCTGCAGCGATTCCTACGACAGTGAAAGTCCTGAAAAGCCGATCCCCGATACATGTGTGGGTGTCCTCCTCCACGTCACCCCTCCTTATCGGGTTATCGGATATCACAAGATCGCGATTTCTACTGCAGCATTTTCCTTGCACACGGAAACCCCGAAATGCCAAACCCTGACTCCTCGGGATCTCTCGCCACGTGTCCCTCCGATCAACGGCTCTAACCGCGTCGAGAAATCACCGATCGCGATTCCTTGATACAAGTGTTTTTCATTCCTGGAAACCCTGATGCCTCCAAACGCCGACTCGCCAGGATCTTCCGCCACGTATCCCCGTCGATGAACGGTCCCAAAAGTTCGTCGAGAAATTCCGGATCGCGATTCCTTGGTGTGAGATTTCTATGTCCTCGGAAACCCCGATATCCCGATGGATTGAACCCCGATGCTCCCTGGCTCCTTGACACGTGTCCTTCTAAGATCAACGACTGAGATCCTTTCTCGAGATTTCGAGACTTTCAAGGTCTCGATTCTCTTACCTTATGAAACCCCGATGTCGCCAATATCCCGATGGCTCCTCCTCTGCTCGTTGAGGCGTAAACCCTGCGCAACTCCCGGATATCTGACAACTGACGGGATTTCGTTAGTCCCCTCTGTGAATCATGACCGTCGATTTCTCCTCCTTGAGGATTCCTTGTGAACAGCTAAGTGTTCTTCTAAGAACTTGTCTTCTGACACTTGCGGCTGCAACTCTTTGCTTGAATCGTTCCTGGTACACACTCCTGTGCACTTCCTTAACGATGTTACGAAGGTGCTAAACCTCCTGATCTTGTCAACTTTGACTCTCTAAGAGACTTTGCGCACACTTTTCGTGCTCGACCTTCAACCACTCCCAAAGTGTTGAGTCTCTCAGACTCTGTGCACTTCTGGCAACAATAGTCTATGTTTTCCTTTGCTTAGACTAGCCACTGAGACTTCAAGTTTAGCCTGCACTTCTCCTGCACGACTCTACCAACCCAAACCAGTTTCTGGGCGAATGAGAATAAGGGTTTAACTGTCGAGCCTCATCAACGCACTCTATGCAGATGAATTCAACTACACTCTATGCAGGAATCTCCTGGCTCGGACACAGAAACAATTGAAACTTATTCTCTCCTCTCTCATGACCAGAAAACAACATAAACAAAGAAAATGCATGACCAGAAAACAAACATTCATGAGCACGTAAACAACATACACAGAGAAACAACACCAACCATGAGATTGAATCAAAGACTCTCTTCTATTAATTCAAAAACATCTGTACATGGGTGTTCTTCACAAGTTCTCTGCTTGCTCTCCCCTCTCTCACCTAGATGAATGATTCTAAATCCTGTTACAATGTACAAGTGAGGGTGTCTATATCCGTTTTCCCTCTCAGACTCTAAAACTGTCTAATTTAGATTTAAACATCTATCTATCTGCATTAAATCTAATAAATGCCTCCTATCTAGTTCAGACAAGAGCGTAAGGCTTGAGGTCTGCTACAATACAACAGGTGCTCCTTCATAAATGTTTCATTGAAGGATATGGCGCTTCGTCTTAAATGAAAATTCAAAAAGAGTTATCAAGCTTATATGTCATGTGTTTAAAAACACATGCGCTGGCTCCAGGCTTGTTGAGTTGGCGATGCTCCTGCATCAAAATGCCCCTACCTGTTGCTCCTCGTAGTATGCTGGTAGATATTTCCTTCAGAACCTCTCCTCGAAAAGTTCCCAAGATATTGTGTCTGGGGTAAGGTGTAGTTGTCTTTCCAAGTTGCCCCACCAGTTCAAGGCGTTGTCTCTTAACTGAAAAATTGTGATCTTTGCCTTCGAATTGGACGCATAGTCTCTTAAGGAAAAACACCTTGTCATGCCTTCCAACCATGCTTCCGCGCGTTCACTGGCGCGACCTCCGGCAAACTCTGGAAGTTTGATCTTCTGCAATTCTCGCGTGATGTCTTATGGTGGAAGTCCTCCCCCTGAATCCCTTGATGCTTCTGGATTATCCGTTCCTGAGGGTGGAGGTTCCACTTCAGTCCCTATCGATTGGCGCCCCTTTAAAGTCTCGTTAATGGATTCCAACGAGTACAGTATGAGGGATAGTTCGGGCAATGGTGGTGGTGGTGCTGGTGGTGTTGGTAGTGGTCGTGACGACGTGCCCCTGCCTCGACCCCTTCGAGTCTTGGCCATCTCGTATACTTCTACCTACATCACCCCAAAGTTGTCAGGGTGAGTTCAAGGACGTTTCATATTGGTGCTACTTAAACTTAGAAATAGGGTTAGGCGTAAGTTTTCTTTACTTGTCTGTAAACATACGTTACTCCATCAGGGGATTGGCTAGGTTTGGGTTAGGGTTAAGCGTCTAAGCTTGGTTAACATCGAACTTTAAGGTAAATTAACCTTACTTAAATAAAATAATTAATTTAAAATTATTATTACACTAATTTAACCCAAATTATCTTTACTTTAATATAAACTATCTTGACCTTATTTATATATAAATTATTTATACTAAATTATTTAATTTATTTTAAATAATTTTTAACACTTTTAAATCATATATAAAAATAATTAAACGTACACCCAAGGATTCGGGCACGCATGGGTTCCACGTGCTCGTCTGGCTTCCTCAAGCTTCCTTGTATCTAACCCCATCATTCTACACCTGTCAGCTTTTCGACTCTCTACGCGTCCTTCCACTGCCTCCAATTTCTCATCCGCGGGAACTTTCCTCGTATCATTCTTTGTCCACCACGGATCTGCCTCTGCTCTGTTCAGAGGTTTCCAGAATCTCCCTTGCCATGGCTCACATCCTTGCCATTGTTTTGAGCACCTTGCTAGTGCTGGGTATTGCTGTGTCTGCTGCCAGATCATTTGCAGAAACAGAGTATATTGATATGGTAACTGATAAGATCCAGGACCTGAAGTCTAGTCTCTCTATAATATTGGGAACCAATCCCAAGTCTGTACAATTTGCGAAGTTCGCTCTCGGGTATGGTATGAGGCACGATTCAGTCCACCATCTTGTGCATAGATTTTGTATCTTCGTGAAGAACGCTGAGTCGATTGAGTCAAGAATTTGCATAAACCTTCCTTACGCTGTGGTAATGAATGGTAAGTTCCTCTTTTGAAACAAAATGATTTGCTTGTAATTCCAGCTCTGTTCTGATTTTGGTATTTTGCTTTTAATTTATTTCATTTGTATTTATAAATTTACTCATTTGTGTATACCTGTTGTTATATGTGTATATATATATAATTTTATGGGTATACAGGTTCATTCAATTTCATCAACCGAGCCGAAGCGGCTCTTTGGATTTCCCCCGGGAGTCACTGGTCAATATACGACCCTCAGGTCTTTCCCATTTCTTCACGGCCTCTGCCCGGGACCGTGCTCAAATTCCCCCCTAGGAATCCTGTTTATCGGGCTTCGGGGTTTCGTAATCCTCAATGTCGAGAATTTTTGTTCCTTAAAATTCCCGATTGTCGATTCACCGATACGGCACTTTATGTGCTAACCCTCTAGGCTAGACATCCCTCTCTTATGACCGTCGTCCCATATGACCCCGGCCCTATCCTACATCGAAGTTTCAGGTTTCCTAATGTCGAACCTCATAAGTCCTTAGGACTCGCGATTCTCCGATCCCCGATATGATCCTAGCGCATTAACCCTCCAAGCTATGCTCGTGGTCCACATGGCCTCTCCTTATGACCGCAGCCTTATCCCTTATCGAGATTTCGGGGTTTCCAACACCCTGATACCCCTGTCCACGGGATCCATGATCCCCGATCCGCCGATGCACTCCCTTCAGACTTTAGCCCCTCCTGGCTACGTTCTGGGCCCATACGACCCTTTTCCATGTGACCACCGTCATACTCCTTGTCAGGATTCGGGCTTTCGTGACTTCTCTCGGCGTGATTTTCTCGTCACCGAGAATCTCGAAATGCCGATCCCCGATGCACGTGTGAGCTCTCTCCTCCACGTCACCACTTCCTCGTCGCTCCATCGAGTATCGCGAAATCGCGACTTCTAATGCAACAATTCCTTTGTATGCAGAAACCCCGAAATGCCGAACCCCGACTCTTTTAGATCCTCGGACACGCGTCCCTCAAATCGAACGGCTTCGACCGTGTCGGGAAATCGCGGATCGCGATTCCATTGTGCAAGAGTTTCACGACTCCGGAAACTCCGATATGCCGAACTCCGACTTTCCGGGATCTCTCGCCATGCGTCCTCGCCGATGGACGGTTCAAAAACTCTCGTCGGGATATCGTGGATCGCGACTCCAACATGCGAGCGTTATGTGTCCTCGAAAACCCCGATATCCCGACTCCCCGGTTGGCTGACAACTGGCCTCCACTACGCCTTTGTCCTCCTTCTCTGTTGTGATGACAGCTGGCCCCCACTCATCGGGGTTTCGCGGATCATGAATTCAAAGTGCCTAAACATCATGTCCCCGGGATTCCCGATTTCCCGATGGGGCCAAACGCCGATGGTTCTCGATGGTTTCCACCTGTCCCACAGATGGACGGCTCTGATTGTATCAGGATTTTCTCTACGGATTTCCCGACCTCTTGCTCACAGAGTTCCTGACTCTTCCCGAATGACGGACACCTGTCTTCCACTCTGACTCTGGTGGTCCCACAATGCTTATGTCACTGTCGGGATATCGCGGATCGTGATTCCCAGTGACGAGGTTTCTTTGTCTTCGAAAACCCCAATTTCCCGATCCCCGACTCTTCGGGATCTCTTGCCACATGTCACTGTTGTTTGGACGGCTCTGATCCTATCAAGAAATCGCGGGTCGCGATTCCTTGACGCAACGATTCCACACTCCTGAAATCCCCGATGGGTAAAATCCCGATGCCTCCCCAGAATGCTGACGCGTGTCCTGCCAAGATCAATGGTTAGGATCCTTTCTCGGGATTTCGAGAACCACAAGGTCTCGATTCTTCGGCTTAACAAAACCCCGATGACTCTGATATCCCGATGACTCTTCCAGGACTCCTCCTCTGCGCACTAGGACTTAAACCCTGCGCAACTTCTCGAGATCTAACGGCTGATGGGATTTCGCCCGAGATCTGACGACTCAGATCCGTTCTCCTGCATAATAGGAAGCTCTCCTTTGGGATAATGATTAGTTGCATGAAACTCTACGTGGTGTAAAATTTCTCTCTTTGGCACGGTTAAAATTTATATTGGCCTATTGTTCATGAGATTTTACATTATTTAAAATTCACCGAGGCTAATACAGGCAACTAGTTTCACTGTTCCTGCACCATACAAGTCTTCTAAAGTTCTATTTTCGGCTGTGCATTGGCAGTTCCTCATTTAGGCAAGTTCGAGGTGAAGTAGGCCTTTCCCAGGTCTTGAGAATATCCTCTTGCATTTTATTTAGTATAATTCGTGCATTCATTAAATTTTCCAACTTCAAGCCTTCAATAGAAGCTTCCCTTCGACATTTTCCTCGATTTCAGGTGTCTATCTTACCCGAAACTTTATTGACAAATAATGCTCAAATAACATTAAATTATCAACTCTCTTTTCGTGCTTAATAGCTTTATCTGACTGCTTTAAGGGTAGCCATTTTGTGGAAAGTGATCCTCCAACTATCTGGTTTGCTATCACTTAATTTAAAGGGAATTCCTTTAAATATTCAGACTAAGACTGTATTATCCATTCATGATCCAGTTAAAGGGTATTGCCTAAAGTTGTTGCTTGCGATATATCAGATTATTTACTTGGGTAAGGTAGGGGTACTACCTGTATATTTTCGGATACTGTATCAGTCATATTGGGTCAAACTGAACGTGTTTTGTTTGTAGTTTAAGCGTGGCTGGAGTTAACACTCGGGGTTTTGGCCCTTAGGTCCAGATTTCAAACTAAGACGCTCTGATACCATATATAACAACCATATAATTCTAAACATCATTTACTTTCATAAGCAATTCATTTCATAACTGAGAGAATGACTTCATAGCATAATATTGATTTTCATAACAACAACTTCAGTAACTTAGATTTATCAATGAATAATGATTTCATGGCAGAATGAAATAAATACATAACTTAACAAATTAACTGGTTCTGATGCTAATTTTTGTTGCCTTGTTGCCTTGATGTTGCCTTCTTGCTACCTGATACACAAATCAACCCTGCCACAAACAAAGAATAACTGCCCAAAACTATTGTCCTCCCTGCCAACTAGGAAAAACTACCTAGCTCCAGGATATCTACGGATATCCTGGCCCCCGTGCCCAAAACCTCTAGCAACTCGGTGCCTCAACTGATCAAAATCCACAGCTAAAAACTCTCTGCTCACAGGAAATCCCCCTCCTCAGAATCCGTCTCCCCCTTCCCTTATTCCTCCTTCACCGACCCATGCAGTTACTTCTTCAACCACCCCCGTGCCTGTCCCTTATCCTTCCTTTAATGTTTTATCTTCTCGGGATGAACAGGTTATCCCTTCCTGCATACTCAACCATTTTATATCATATATCATTGATCTCTTAGATTTATTTCTCGGGTCATTAAATGTGATCTGTAGTTAAATTATTACCTAGTTAACCACAATTATATTCTTTAATTAATTAATAACTCACTTTATTAAGATCAGTAAATCATCTTTGTTTAATTACTAACTTGTTACCACAATTAATCCCCTAATCAGTTTTACTTTATAATCTTTAAACATTTATCGAACTAGGGTCGTTACAGTGAGGATTTTTTTGAATGAAGACAATTTTGTTGGGGGATATTATCAGCAGTGGACGGCTCCATTCTTGTTTCAACCACTAGGGTATGATATAATATCCCTTTCGTTAAAATGCTTCATCAAGGACTTACTATATTGATCATAACTGGGATGTTATTAGATTGACTGGCGCAGAAAAGGAGAACTTAGAACAATTGCGTATTTGTGGTGATAAATTTGTGTATTTTTGAGGATTTATTATACTTTGGATGGAATAAAGGACATGATATATGTTGGATTCACAAGATGAAAGGCGTCGTTATTGGGAAATATTCTCGTCCATCATTTCTGCTTCATTTTGAAAAAGTGACTTCTTGTAGTTTTTTATCTTTGTTGTATGTATTTAAGGTTTCTATTTCTGCATCATCTAGAGTAGTTGGATAGCTTGTTGGGTAGTGCAAAAATATGCATGGGTTTTACGTTGGGAGTGATGGAAGCAAACAAAATATGGAGTTGTTGAAAATAGACTACGCTTTATTAATGCATCCAATTACAAGGAGGAAGTGCAAGATTAATTGGATTTCGAATTTTTGGGGAACAAGATCAGGCCAACCTTCTTCATAATAAAAAAGTTCTTCATTTTCTATTGTTTTTGGTAAGTGTGATGGTTTTTGAAAGAATAATTGTCAAATATTTCTATATGTATAGGCATGTGGATGTGAGATGGTGGTAATAAGAAAGTTTTGGATTAATATTCATGACTCATCTAAATGTGGTAGTGAAATTATTTTTTTAGAATTCACCACTCTAACAAATGACAAGAAAAGTATGGAGATCCAAGAGAAACATTGAACAAACATGTGGAAGATCCAAAAAAAGAAAACAAGTATGTGCATGTTTGCAGAAGAGCATGGAGCCTCTTTTGCCTGAAGGAATATGAAAACTCTCCCTCAATAATGGAGAGTGGCTCCACTGGTTTGCAGAATAGGTCATTGTTGAACAAAATCGAGACTTCAAAGAATTCAAAGGCAAATAAGTAGCTCGTCATCTTGACAATGAATGTGCATCATCTTGAGTAAAGTCTTTGAGAAACATATGAGTTGAAAAGTGGAAAACATTAGAGCATGGTGTAATTGTTGTTGAGAGGTCGATTTGAAGTTTGAATGCATGTTGTAGTGATTGAAAAGGATATACAAGCTACTCAAAGAAATGCCCAAGAAAGAAACCATAAGGATATTGAAAAATGAGGTTAATTTCACTTCATAAGTGTTGATGCATGGAAAGTATGGCATGTGATATGTTGAGAACTAGGCATGTTAAAATCATAAAAATAGTATTGAAGTGTCACTTTGTGTTCATGATAAAATCATGGTTAATTCATTGGATCAATTGTTGCATGCTGGTATAGACCCGTAATGGAGTTGTAGAAAAATCCTTAGGATTCTATTGAGCCTATCTAACTCAATATGAAGTGTAGTGGTTAGAATTAGCTACTCTAAAAAATCACAGATGAATATGGAAATCCAAGACAATTATTGGACAATGACACTAAAGATCCATAGATCAAATATGTAGATGAAGACTCCAAACATGTGAACAACTACAGAAGAACATAAAGTTATGAATTGATTTCATATGTATCATTATCTCTTGCTCATGTTTTGTAGCCCTGTGTGGAAATACTATATAATGAAAAAATTACACATAAGTCTACTTGGTAAGGTGTGTAGTAGATAAAAGGGAAAGATAGGACTATGTTTTTTTCCTTCTAATTGTTCCTTGATGAAATATTGTTTGATTAATGTTGCATTATAAGTCCTCATTGGAAGTGCATAAAGATGTAACATTGACTTGGATACATCATGTATCCAAACTATTTTCCTAGACAACTAGCAAGCACCGTGGTTGGGTACTTAGGTGTCTCGATAGATGGAAATATGTCCACAAGATGGTCAATTGTTCAATATTTATGTTGATGTTAGACCCTGGGGTACAACAAGTTATAGTCAATCCATGCGGTACCAGTGTTCGACCCAAAGGTATGGTTGGTTCTCAGCTGGTATGTTACCAAAGGTACGGTTGGTGCCCAGCTAGTATGTTACCAAAGGTACGGTTAGTTCCCAGCTGGTATGTTATTCAAGATAATAGTTCTAGAAGTGAATGGAGAAGCATGGACACCTTAGTTTAGAGATGGAAGCAAGTTGCTCAGGTAAATATCCATTGGTTGGTTATCATGGTAGTTAAAAATAAATGAAGTTGCAATGTTCCCGCTAGAGAAATCAAGGGTTGATCACAAACTTAATTCTAGAGTGGAATGGTGAGATTGTAGGAAGGACAAACATGTTGCTATGGATGTAACAAATATTTTTTCAAAGTTTGGTCCAAGGGAAGTTGGTGAAAAATCTTTTGATAGCAGCAGAGGTTGGATGATGGTGGGAAAATAAGGTAAAGTTTTGTGTGTTCAATAAATGAAGATTTGACCATATAAAAATTTGAATTACACCTTGCATTTGTAGATAGTCTCCGGTGTTATGTCTAAATCGTTTGTATTGGTCCTTGAAATTTTTCAAAGCCTGTACCTAGTATATCGATGAGATGGAGTATGTTAATTGTATGTACATGTGTCTATCTATGTAACATGTAAAGGGAATATCATTGTAATAACTAGATAGGTATGCATACCCCTGTGCCGTGAGTCCTTGATGATTTGGTTAACTTGCTCGGTATAGTGCAAAAACCTTTGTTATAGAGTTGGTAAACACCTGGAGGAGTGGACCATGTTTTGGCTCGATGCTTTATCAGTGGACCATGTTTTGGTTGGATGCTCTATGAGTGGACCATGTTGGTTGCAGACTCTAGGTGCCTAAAACCCGGAAGTTTTATATTCGGTGGGAGTTCATCAAGAAATTGAAAGAACCATGTACACTAAGGACATCATATCAAACCAAAAGCTGGAGTAATTGGGTACCCATGCATTTTGATGGATGGTTGTTCCTTTATATGGACTTTGATAGTTTGGTGATCTCTACATGATCGAGCTACTAAGTGAAAGTGCTAGGTCGGCCAAGATATAGACTTTGATGATCATGAGGTTCTTCAATTTATGGAGCATTTGTTGCAAAGCACTAGATGATGATGAAGACTTGACTTGAGAAAGATCAAGAGAAGTGATCATTAAAGGGGGGTGTTGAAATTATTAACCGGTAGTTGTCTTATGTCTGATTATATTTATAATTTAAGTGGTAGTTGTCTTATGTTGGGCCTAATGGTTAAGAAAATGTGTTTCCTCCTAAGAGGTCACAAGTTCAAATCCAAAGGGGGTAGGGTATGTATACGTCCATAGAATTTAACAATCGAATCCCTGGGTGGAGGGGGTCCCTTGTCCCACAAACAAGGGGGTGTCATTGTGGTTGAGATATTCTCTCAACAAGTTGTTAATGTATTTAAAATAGTGAATCTATCTTAAACCAAAGTTTATTGTATTTATATGTAATATTATTTGATATTAATACTGCAAGTAAACACTATTGTTTTATGTATGTGAAAATAATTTCTATTCTCCCATTTTCTTAAGACTCCTCCCAATGAGGCAACTGCATCGAATGAGAGAAACCAACATAGTTATGTAGTAATCTACTCATGTAATATTTAGATTAGATTCTGAAATTTTGAATTTCAAAGCTTTGAAAGCCTCGTATATTTTGAAAATATTTCGTGACAAAGTGTAGTTATCGAGTTCAGATTATAGTCTATTATTTCACTTGTACAACACATTACTTGATTTATGGATAAATTGACTCCAGTCAACTTTCTGCTTTTTCTATTTCTCTACTTATTCCAGCTTGAACTGACGCGAGTGAACCGTATTATTTCTACTTATTTCTCTACTTATTCCAGCTTGAACTGACGCGAGTGAACCGTATGAAATGCATCATTTTGTTGGCTTCGGTGTCCCAATCATTTCTCAATTTCTATTAGTTACCTTTCTACTTTTCGTTCGCTATTATTACCGTCAACACGCTCATTTCTTAAATTTTTCCAACTTATCACATCTTCCATGTCGGTTCCACAAAGATGCCTTTGGCCCAATTTGTGGAAATGACATGGAAGATGCAATGAAAAAAATAGTTTTTTTTTTTCAACTTATCACATCTCCAAAAATGCCTTTGGCCCAATTTGGGGAAATGACAGGAAAGATGCAATGTAAAAAAAAAAAAAATCTATTTGGTTCCACAAAGATGCCTTAGGCCCAATTTGGGGAAGGAAATGACATGGAAAATGCAATGAAAAAAAAATAGTTTTTTTTCCAACTTATCACATTTCCTTCCCCAAAAATGCCTTTGGCATGACATGGAAAATCAACTGCTTTGAGACGAGCCGCCGGAAACCTATGTCCAATTCGACTTCCGAATTTCGCGGGTCACCCAACCATTTCCCAAATTCCAAGCCGTATGATGCTGCAAATGAATTTCCTGTACCATATCTATATTCGCGTACGGCGCTCTGATTGTTCTATATATGGAGACACAGTCATGATCAGTGTAATATCGTTTGCATTGTGGAAGCTCGCATGCATACTGTTGTAGAAGCCAAGCCATTGAGTACTTGACGATTGAGATCCACAAATTGTTTCGAATCCGAACCAGCATACTCACACACAATGAGGATTGAAATTCATAAATTCATGTCTATAATCCTACTGTCTATAATCCTCATGTCTTATATTCAGTTTCATGTCTTATATTCAGCAAGGGGGWGGCTGACAAGGTTAAACTGCAAAGGTGTATATTGGAATGGGATAGAGCATCCCCTTATTAGCGGACTAGAAGACATGGGCGAACACAAAAGCAAAGCGCTCGCGGATATGTGGGGTGATATTCAGGGAGCGAACAGGTGGAATGGGTTATTAGATCCCATGAATCCAGTTTTGAAAGCTGAAATCCTCAGATATGGTGTTTTTGCACAGCTATGCTATGACGCGTTCGATGGTAATCTTTGCATGAATATGAATAAGTATGGTGGGTGTAAGTATAGCCTTGATAAACTGCTTGATAGTAAGTATTATGGCTATCAAGTGAAGACGTATTTGTATGCAGAGACTGATATCATATTGGGGAGGCCCATAAAGCCATCTGTTTGGATTGGCTTTATAGCAGTCTGCACAGACGCTCAAGAGATACAGAGACTGGGTAGGCGGGATATTTTAGTAGCGTGGAGAGGAACCCAAACATCCCGGGAGTGGATACAAGATATTACAGACTTTTTAGTTCCTTACCGATTGTCAAATACTGCTACCCTGGATCAGGGCGTCCGGGTAGAGAAGGGGTTTGAAAACTGCTATACATCTGTAGGCCAGGATAAGAGATGTGCCAGGAAGACGGTTCGTTCAGAAATTAGAAGACTGGTGGATGATTACAAGGACGAAAATTTGAGTGTAACTTTGACCGGACACAGCTTAGGAGCCGCTCTGGCAACCTTAAGTTCATATGACATTAAACAAATCCTTAAGGCACATTCACCAGCACGTCCCATACCTGTGACTGTGTTTGCGTTCGCATCTCCGCGCGTAGGGAACAGAGCATTCGCCCTGCGAATGGAGGAGCTTGGAGTTAAGGTGTTGCGGTTGGTGAATAAGAACGATATTGTTCCCAAAGTTCCCGGAATTCTTTTTAACGAGAATTCATGTGGGTGGTTGAATAGAATCTTCGATTGGCTTCCTTGGGCATATTTTCATGTGGGAGTGCAAATCGTTTTGGACAACAATGCCTCTCCCCTTCTCAAACACACCTATTGGCCTCCTTGCACCCACAATTTAGAGGTTTATCTTCATCTGATCGATGGTTATGTGGGAAAGGGTAAACCTTTCAGGTCTTCTGCGAGAGACCTTGCTCTTGTCAACAAGACGTGCGACTTACTAATTGAAGACCTTGGCATTCCCCTCATTGGTCCGAGCAGCCACAGCAGCAATGAGATCAAATCAGTAAAGCTGGACAACGGCATGAAGTATGGGATGATTGATCGCTGAATTACCTTATTTAGTATAAGAAATATTTTACAGATGTTATTCAGTCAGTTTCACAGTCTGTAAGTGCAAAGTCTCACGTTTAAAGTTATTCTGCAAGCGGTAGAGTTATAAATGGAGTGGATTTCTAACTTATTGAATTCAATTAAGTGGTTGAAGAGTCAATAGTAGTTATGGCAGTATTTAATGTTGAGGTCATAGTTTCTGTAGGAAGTCTTAGCTGGAGTTTATATAAGTTTGAGTAGTTTAATTAGTAGGAGATGGATGACATTGAAGAGAAGCAGTTGCAGAAAAGCTAGGTAGAAAGAACAGTTTAGAACCAACTGCTGAGGGGTTGAAGAAGTCTGAGCACAAACTCTGTGTCTGTGAAGTTAGTAGAAGAAGTCATTGAGAGGTAGAAAGAACAGTCTAGAACCAGCAACTGAGGGGTTGAAGAAGTCTGAGCACAAGCTCTGTGTCTGTGAAGTTAGTAGAAAAAGTTATTGGAACAGAAGCTCATCTCTGTCATTGTATTTTGTATGCATTTTGTGTATTGACAAGTTTTTGTTTTATTTCTGAGTTTATGTGCTAAGCATAACACTGTGTTATTCCCCATTCATAAATCATTTCATTAAATATGTCTTCACATCACCCAGCAAACTGAACAGTCTGTTGATCTTGAAAACTCTGTCACATAAACTGTTTGGTGCACAATATTTGAAACTGTGTACCGTCAACCCACCGAGGTGCGACTTACTAATTGAAAACCTTGGCATTCCCCCTCATTGGTCGGAGCAGCAATGAGATCAAATCAATTAAGCTCGACAACTGCATGAAGTATAGGATGATTGATCGCTGAATTACCTCATTTAGTAGGAGCTGTATAAGAAAATTTTTACAGATGTTATTTCATTTTATGTTTTGCAATTGATTGTCGTGAGCCAATCAAGCAATCAAGATGTGTAGTTTGCCTGATGTATCTGAATCAAGCATTGGAATAATAAACTTGCAAGAGAGTGGAATTTTAATTCCAAGTCTTCATTAAAAGGGTATTTTAACTAATGGTAAGCATTAAACAAAAATTGCATTTATAGAATAGAGATTATGGATGCCAAATGGATTTCAACCTGGAAGAAAGCTATTAAATGTAACTTCAAGATAGTCAAATACCAAAACTGAACTTATATAATACAGATTATTAGTCTCAAATGCATTTGTTATTAAATGTAACTCCAAGAGAGTCGAAGCAAAATAAAAGTATTACACTTACAAATTATAACAAATTATATGCCAAAATATTTTAAAAGTATTACGCTTGCAAACTCATTACAGCAAATTGTATGCCAAAAAAATTTAAAAGTATTACGCTTGCAAACTCATTACAGCAAATTGTATGCCAAAAAATTATAACAAATTGTATGCCAAAATATTTTAAAAGTATTACGCTGCAAACTCATTACAGCAAATTGTATGCCAACAAATTTTAATTTATAAAATTAAAAAAGAATGTTGTGAAATTTTCCCACGATGAATTCCTCGTCCGATTAGAATAGATTCAACATTGCAATCAAATTTAACATGTAAAGTTAATTACATAAAGATCGAACGTCACAGTTTTCAAAAGACTACATTTCAAATGTGCATTATACTAGCATAATCACATTATTATAAAAATTGGTTGATATATTGATACTCTTAGTTTTTGAAGAATGGAAATATTCATTTCCAACAGTACTATTCAACTGGAAATTCCTTAAAGATGTTATTCTTGAAAGTGATGGTTGATATACTTTGATAGATTCTTAGTTTTTTAAGAGTGGAGTTATATACAGTTGGCGATGGTTGATATACTTTGATAGATTCTTAGTTTTTTAAGAGTGGAGTTATATACAGTTGGCGATAGTAAAGCAGTTGATATACTTTGATAGATCCTTAGTTTTTTAAGAGTGGAGTTGTTCATTTCCAGGCGTACTGTTCAGC
>ML779798.1:693966-765907 GCA_009831015.1 Picea engelmannii
TTCAACAAATCCTTCTCAGCTTGTGAAAGAGCCTGATAAGCTTGCTGGTCTGCTGGTTCAGGAAACCCATTTTCAACCAAATCCCAAACATCCTGGGAACAAAACAGGGTTTTCATTCTGATACTCCAGTAGTCATAATTTTTTCCATTAAAAATTGGAATATGGGGTTGTAAAATGCTTCCAGTTGCACCTGCCATGATTTTTTTAAATACAATTTTCCTACTTTTACTGTTCTTCCTCTATTTCCTTTTCCAATCTTTGTCAATCCTTTTGTATGATTAAAACCCCTAAATTTGACCTCGGGATGCAGACTCCAGCAAACCCTTGCAACCTCCTAATATGTATGTGGCTGGGCGGACTCCTCGTATCTGCAAGCCTCTTGCTGCTACAGCGAAGCACTGAAGGAAATGACCAAAAATGGGGACGAGATTCGAACTCAGGTCGGTGGAGTTTATGACTACGAACAACCACTAGCATAATCCAAGCAACGCCTTCTTCCAATTGAGGATTTGTACCCTCTATGCTCTCAGTTCCTTTACATGCGACTAGGGTTTGCAGCGACGACTCTCTTCAACCAACTGGTTCTTAAATCCTCGGCTTCTTCTTCGATTTTGTTGCCTCTTTTGCATGCATGCACGCATATCATCCTCCAGGCGCAGGTTGAAGGATAGTTTCTCCACACACTCCTCAACACAACGATTATCAATAGTTATATCACACGAGATCACCTACCCTCAGCTCTGATACCACTTTGCTGGATCAAAAGCATCTACTTACAAAATGCCCACAGAAAAGGAAACAACCCCATACAGTTTATATCTTAGTAATAAAACAGAACATAATACATCCATTTAACAAAACAAAGCATCCAGCATGCGCTCCAGAAAACAGAGTATGCAACATCTATTCATTCCAGAAAACAGAGTACTGAGCAGCTGCGTGCATTTACAAAACAAAGTATTTTTTTTTAGAGACGGGAGAATCTTCATGAATACACTAACTAGCAGAAGAGTCCAGATACATAGAAGAATGTAGAAGAAGGAGGGAAGAATTAAATGCAGAAGTTGGAGAGTTGTTGAGAAATTTATGGCAGGGGAGATTAACTAAATCTGGAGATCCACGTCACCAACAGTTCCGAATAACAGAAGATATCCAAATCCTCTGGGAAACTATGATGAATCAAGGCAAGACCCAACTCTCTCACTATTGGGCTCCTGGGCCATCGAACCCTCGTTGACCCCTCAACCAGAGAACTTTGATTGGGATACTTTTTGGCATGAATTGTGTGCAACGAAAATTAGAAGTGAACCCACGAACAAAATGCAGACAATTAAATAATAATTTTAATTGTCAATTTATTTACTTACTGTCAATTGCAGTTTCGATTTGTAGTGTTTTCCAACTTTTTAGCGAGCTTTGTAGTCTGCAGCTGGACCATCGTGAAGCAGCGTGTGGAAGGACGCAATCAATGAATGAAATCTCATGTTTATAATTTTTTTGCATTTTTCAGGACGTTAGTTAATCTGTTTACTTAATATGATTAAAAAATTATTGTCTGATCATCTAATTGCCATGTTCAAATGATTAACAGATTTAATTTCAACTCTTTCATATTTTTCATTCCTGGTTGACGTGATGTGAATTCCATCCCTCCAGTCACCCAAATAAAAATACCAAAAAAAAAGTAATTTCACTATGTCAATTAGGATTTTCTTTAACTACACTCCGAATTTTTATTGAGTTGAAAATTTTACCAATAAAAACCTTTGAGCATTCACCAACAACAAATTTAAGGTTGTGCTAGTTTTATTTTAACTTTAACTAAGTGGTTCAACCATGGCATGGATTTTGATGGAGACGAAAATCATAATCAGACTGAACGATCGCCTTCCGTGTTTTTGGCCTCTACTCGTTCTGTTTCAGTATTTGAGACCTCTTGTTTACTAGATGCACCTGATTCCAAGTTAAACAATCATTTATGTCCCCTGCAGAAGGTTGTTGATCCAACAAGAATTTCAAAACCTAGCCACTAGGGTTCTTTCCCTAGCCGTTCATATGCATGCTTGAAGTGGTCTCAAAGTGGTCGCTCCGGCTGGAGCTGAGTGTTCTTGACCAACATCCATCCTTCATCCATCCTTATGGTTGTGTTCTGACATATCCTTCTACGCAGTTGTGTATACCTGATTCCTCATGTGGTTGTGTATACCTGATCCCTCATGAGGTTGGACTGGTAAGATCACTATAATCCTATGGGGTCATCTTCACTTCCTCTGAAACATGAGGTGATGAGGTGAAATAAAATGCAGAACAAAAGTGGCATTGTCTGCGTTAATTGAAAATCAAGCTTCACACCCAAAAATAAAAATAAAAATGAAAAGCTTGCACAATATGTGTAATGGCAATGAGGAAAGGGGTATATATATATATATATTAATCACTTGAATGTGGTAATCAGGTACAATATGCTATTGCAATGAGGAAAGGTGGCAATAAATATTTGTATATATATTAATTTTGGATAATCACTAGAATGTATATATAAGCACTAGTCCATGTATATATAAGCACTCGTTCGTGACCTGCGCTTCTGCATTTCAACGTTTCGGAGTAAGTTTTGATGTCATAGTTTCATTTTCTATTCCTTGTTTGTTGTTCAGTGTTTGCATTCTGCAAGTAAGAATGTTTTCTTATTTGTAGTGGCATGGTCCTCATATGTTTTCGGTTCCTTATGCGCTTGGGCTGCAGTTTTGTAATCGTTGGAGATAGATATGTTGTTTGTTGACTCGGTGGTTCTTGTTGGTTCATTGGTTCGTGGGTTGTTGGTTCTGTTTGTTTGTCTTGAGTTTACGCTTTGGGGCCCTAGGGGTGCAGTTCAGCCTGTTCGTGCTTTCTCACTGTCTGGTGCTTGCTATTTTCTTTTGTTTGATTTGTCCTTGCAGAGTTGGGGTCCAGCGGCGGTGGTTGGATCTTTTATTTTTTCTTTTTTTTTGGATTATTATTGTTTTTTGGGGCGCTTTACGGTGTTCGGCCCCTGCACCCAGGAGTCGACATGCAGTTCTATTATTTACTCTTTCTGTTGAGGTCGATATTTGTTATTCTATGAGATTTTGCTGGTGCTTCAGTGCTGTCATGAAAGAAAATAGTTGCATGCAAAATTATTGGAGGATTATATGTGAAATTGTAATATCTGTTGTTTTCTTGTTAGAATAAAGCATATGCAGGCTACATTTATAGACCATGTATGGTCAGATGTGTCGATATGACATTACATGTTCTTTCTCCTCTACACAGACTAGTGTGCGCACGATACAATTTGTGTTCTACTTGAGGTATGATATGTACGACAAATATTCTGCAAGATTATATTTGGATGTCTGGAAGCATGTCTGGGTAGTTTGCCATGAAAAACCAAAAACTTGTATCATGGGCACAACAATCTATGTAGAGGATAAAGAACATGTATTTCCATTGGTGGAAGGATATTTGAATAATTTTCCGTGGAAAACCAGAAATCATTTATCTACGACCATGCAATTAGGTGATATTTTGTGGCTTGTAATATCTTTTGGGAAGGGAAAACAAAATTAGACATTTACAACCATGGATGGAGAAGCACAAAGGTTCATGTTTCTGACTACCTTATAGACTGTTCATTGAGTCTGTTTTACTCTATGTACATTTTTACCAGTTTCTATTCATGTTCATTGTATTTTGTGCATCCTCACATTCAAACAAACAGAATAGCTGGAGAAAATGAGGGAGTCTTGACTGCATCGATTGAAGAGGATATAGAAAGGTGTATTCTTATACTGTTATTTCATATTGTGTTGTTTTGTATTTTATTTATGGTCTGTATATGTGTTCACCTAGTTTATTATATGTACATGTTGCGTGCCTTCCTACATCGTAAGTTATCTTCATTACATGCCTTCCTGCATACTAACCTGCTTCATGTATGTTGTCTTTTCGCTGCATTGGTACATTTAAACAAACAGAATAGATGGAGATGGAGATGGGCTCTTTGGCAGGTAAATAGAATTGCTCTTCTTTCTTTTAGATGTCTTTATTCATACTAACTTGCCTTCATGTCCATTGCATATTCGACATTGCTTCCTTGGAAAGAATAGGTTGATTGGATAGGGAGATGAATTGTGATGTGCAGCGGCAAAGCGTTTTATGGTACAATCTTCTAAAAGGTATACCAAGTGTGCTGGTAAATTAAATATACAAACCGGGTGGGGGCATATAATATTAGACTTGAAAATGATGGCTTGGCAGCAATGGGCCTTTCTGCCCTCCCTATTTATATTTTTTCCATTTTCTATTATCCCTTTTATTTTCTAATTCATCTTCTTAGTGTGCTTTCTGAAAATGACTTGCTGCGCCTGTTAGTGAACTAACGGTTTCACATCCGTGGTCTTACTTCTACCTGATTCCATAGTTACCTACTTTCTCGATTGCAGGTGTCGGGCTGGCAGGTTGAAGATTTCTCGCCTGGCTTCCAGGGGTTCACGATATACATATTGGCCATGGTGCCCCGCCCTCATGCCCTGTTTACTGTCAAACATTTGTCTAGTTAAAAAAATTAGATGCATACAATTTTACGGTTATTTGGTCCTTGCGATGGACAATATACAATGCATATGTTTCTTTATTCTTGATGTTCATCTACACATGATTGCATCAAAATAAGTTGGACTAGTGACATGGGCATGAGCAGTAAGTCATTGCAGACATGAGCAGACCGACAAGGACAAAGGTAAAGATGCATACACTCTTCTCTTACTATGTTTACTAAACAAATATCCTCGGGTATATATTCATCTATGGAATGGTGGATATGTTGATGTCATCTGCAATACATGGTTTGCAGCTCGCAAGAAGTATCCACAAGTACAAGCGAGACGTCGAACGTGTTGTATGTTCTACAGACTAAGAGGTGTGGTTGCAAAACTCTGGCTCCATAGTTCATGAAATCTATGCATGTACTTGTAGATTTATGCCACTAAAAGAAGAATACAGAAAAAAAATATATAAATAAAAAATAATGCACACTACCATTCACTTTAGTTTTTCCTGTTCAAAAATTGTCACCAGGTCTAGAGTTGTAACATCCAAAGTACTATCAATAGAGGGATTGAACAACCATCGAACTGGACAAGTGTTCATCGGGTACATAATGGTCATCTATAACACCTACTTGGACAAGGCAAACAAAATTAGATTCATTATGCATGCTGACATGATAGACAAGGAGGCCATGATGACAGTGACATTGTCTGTTCCTCCACAACTTGTCTAGAAATATGCAGAAAATATATTGTCAGGTAATGAGATATCCATTGCAAATTTTAATATATTGTCAAAAACAGTATATGACCGTGGTGATTGCGATCGAATTATTTCATTGAACAAAACAAGCATTGTGGAAAAAAAAATTGTTGTTTGTTCCAAATATCATTTCGTCTCAGACTCTACTATCAGCCAGCTTGCACAGAGCATTGATATTTACCCAATCGGAAGATTGGCACAGCTGTCAAATTGGCGAGAAAACTTGGCTCGCAACACATTCTCCATATGAAGGATGGAGAGTCGGACAACGAAAAGGAAATGGTATTGCTTTTCATTTTCAGTTGTGTCCTTTACTTTCGCATGCACATGTATCTCAAGTAAGTTACACAAATATTGCATTGTTCCATGTTGCAGCTACAATTGTTCTATACGTATTCAAAATTGTTTTCGTCAATCGAACAACAATTGCATAAAGGGCAGATTCCACTTATGTTGTTCAAAAATATAACAAAGAAAAGGGATGTTAGAGAAGGGATCTTTCGGATAACTCAGGCAACGTTTGCAACAGAGTTGTGAGCAGATATAGTAGAGGATCTGAAGAAAATAGCTAGCTCTACAACTGTTGCACGTATACATCCACAAAATCATCCTCACTTTTCTTATAGAAATAGCCTTCAACAAATTTATGCGTCCTTTTTACTTTGTTTTTATTTTTTTAAGGGGAGGGGGGGGTGCAGTTGTGTATTATATTGTTCAATGTATTAATTCTTATGCTCACGTTCCTAGTTTGAAGGTGTTTTAGTTGCAACCAATGTGTACTCAACCCCCTTTGAACCTATATGTGAAAAATGCAACTCTCCTGCTTTTGCCTCTGCTTTGATAAGTGATGATATGATTGATTGTCTACGATGTGGTGAAAAATGTCCATATATATATGGGCATTGCATCAATGGTGTCATCCGAACCATGGGAAAGACAACCGTGCATTGTATGATTATGAAGCCTCTGTTACAAAATGTGCTTCCTAAGTTGGCAGAGTTGTCGTATGAAACATATCTACAGAAAAAGGCAAGCAATGTCTACATGTTGTGGGAGCTTCGGATACACAAAAAATTCACCTTAAATGAGGACAATGAAATTTTGCATATCGTTTGAAGAAGGGAAATATATATATATATATATATATATATATATATATATATATATATATATATATATCAACCTTTGGAAGGAAACGAAAATACATCATGTGTCTCTGCAATATTTCTTGAGCATCCAAATGAATGTTCGTCGGACTTGGCTAGTTGGGATTGCATGTGGATAAGATTGTTGGGTCCAAAAAATGGTAAGCATGGAAGAAAACCCCATATATCCCATGGCCCCGGTTATTTTCTACTGGGAACATATACGAGATGCAAGAGAAAATGAATGTGGTGACATCTTTTCTTTTATATCAAATTTTTTGGTGCAAAGGTCGATGGGTCCTACTCTATGGAACTTTCTGGGAACTTGCTTGCAGCCTGTTTGAAGTTTGGTTGGTTCTTGGTTGTGTGCTTTGTCTCTCAATTTGTATACCGTAGAACTCCAGCTGTTGTTTGGAGGACACAGAACAATATAATTGAATTTTTTAGCAAGCTGGCCCGCAGATCCGCCTGAAAATTTCTATGGTGTTGTAACACAAATGTAGTATGTGGCTTGTTTTAGCAGATTACGTTGATCGATGAACTTGGTAAAATTATTGTCCTGGAATTATTTGAAATCAACGAATATATACTGTGCGAAGTGCAATTGTGCTATCATATAAAGAAAAGGCCCTTAAAATTCAAATTGGTCATTGTTTCAACATTTTTGCTTAATCGATGAACTCAGTAAAATTGATGTCCTAGAATAATTTGAAATGAACGAATATATATTGTGAGGAGTGCAATTGTTCTATCATATGAACATGATGCCCTTAAAATTCAAATTGGTCCTTGTTATGCTTGCAGTGATAGAATTTAAAAAAAACTTTATTTTCTTTCCTTCATTTTTTTAAAAATAAGCGATTTAACATCCTTTAATAATTTAATGTAATTCAATTGTACAATATCAATATTTAATATTAATAATTTAGTATTTGAAAATAATATTTTTAGATAAAGTTAGATAGGATGACCATCCATAAAAAATTGCAATCTTGAATCCGTGAGTCGTGGGGTCCTGTCCATTTGTATGTCCCGAAACTCCGAGTGTTGTTTGGAGGACACGGGACAATAAAAGTGAAATGTTGAGTCAACCACCCCGCAAGTCCGCCTAGCAATTTGTATACCGTGGAAGTCTGGGTGTTATTTGTAGGGCATGGAACAATAGAAGCTCAATTTTGATCCCGCCAGGCTGAGAACCCGCAATCCAAAAAGTGCTTAAGTATGGAATGAGGGATCTGCATATGTTGTATAAAATCTCATGTCCATAATTTATAAAAGTACATGTTTACTATGTATTGCTCGTTTGTCGAAAAACTTTTATATCACTCACCCGACCAAATTGTACAAAATTTCTTGTCTAATTAAATTCTGCAATATCAATATTTAATATTAATAATTTAGTATTGAAAATAATGTTTAGATATGTTAGATAGTTGATAGGGATTACCATCTATAAACAATGGAAAACTGGAACCCGCCAGTCCTAGAGTCCATCTGTCAATTTGTATATCACGGAACTCCGAGTGCTATTTGGAGGACACAGAACAATGGAAGTGCAATGTTCATCCAGCCAGCCCGCAGGTTTGCTTGTCAATCTATATATTGCGGAATTGTGCGTTCTTTTTGTAGACCCTGGAACAATAAAGGCCCAATTTCTAGCCCGCCAGCCCAAGAACCCATGGGCCAAAAAGTGGCTAAGTATGGAATGGCAGATCCGTACATGCTTTATAAAAATTTCATGTCCATAGTTTATAAGAGTACATACTTAGTATCTATTACTCGTTTTTTGGAAAACCTCTATGTGAGGAAGTTGGCAGATTCACGACTTCAGATTTCACTTACTTTTATATCACTAGCTTGACCGACCGCTTCTCCGTTTGATATTGTAATAAACGAATATAAACTAGCCCAAGTCCAATTTTTCTATGACCTGAACACGAGGAACTTAAAATTCAAATAGTTGGCAAGTCTGCTTGTGAATTTGTATATCGCGGAAATGTGGATGCTATTTGTAGGGCACGGAACAACAGAGGCCCAATTTTGAACCTGCAAGCCCGAGAATCCTCCATCCAAATAGTGGCTAGGTATGGAATTAGGGATTTGTGCATGCTCTATAAAATTCATGTCCATACTTTTTAGAAGTACATCTTTACTATGTATTACTTGTTTCCTCTGAATGTTGTTTACAAGACACAGAACAATAAAATTGCAATGTTGAAGGACCCAGTCCCCGATTTTTGCTGTCAATTTGTATATCGCGGGACTCTGGGTGGTATTTGTACGATACGGATAAATATACGCCCAGCTTTGAGCCCGACAGACCGATAATCCTCAATTTTTATATCGCGGAACTCTGGGTGCTATTTGCAGGGCACAAAACAACAAAGGTCCAATTTTGAGCCCGCCAGCCCGAGAACTCGTGATCCAACCCGAGAACCCGTGATCCAAAAAGTGACCAAGTATGAAATGAGGGTTGCGTACACCGACCTCTTGCCCATTTCATATTATTCAAAAAATTTTGAACTCAAGTTTTCGAATACGCGGGTTTTTCTTTGAAATAAGATATTTCACATCCTTTTATAATTTTGTGTAATTAAATTGTATAATATCAATATTTAATATTAATACTTTAGTTTTGAAAATAATTTGTTTTGGTAGTGTTACATAGTTCATAGGGATTATCATCTGTAAACAATCGCAAGGTTGGGCCCGCCAGCCCTGGACTTCATCTATGAATTTGTATATGCCAGAAGTCTCAGTGTTGTTTGAACGACATGGAACAATAGAAATGCAATGTTGAGCAAGCGAGCCCATAAGTCCGCATGTCAATTTGTATATTGCGGAACTCTTGGGTGCTATTTGTAGCTAATTGAACAATAGAGGCCCAGTTTTGAGCCTTCCAACCCAAGTAACTGTGATCCAAAGATTGGATTAAGTATGGAATGTGGGAACAGTACATGCTCTATAAAATCTCATATCCGTTCTTTCTAAAAATATATTTTATGTATTGCTCCTTTTTTTCGGAAAATTTCTTGGTAAGGAAGTTGGTGGATTCACGTATTTAGATTTCAGTTACTTTTATATCACCGGCCCGATGGACTAACCACTTCCTTGTTTCATATTGTACAAACTACTTTGTTTAATTAAATTGTACAATATCAATATTAAATATTAATAATTTAGTATTCAAAAGAATGTCTTTAGATAATGTCCAATAGTTAATAGGGATTAGCATCCGTAGACAATCACATGCTCGAGGCCACCATCCCTGGATTTTGTCTGTCAATTTGTATATTGCAGAACTCCGAATATTATTTGTATGAAACGAAACAAAAGGAGTACAATTTAGAGCGACCCACCCCGCAGGTCCAGTGGACAATTTGTATATTGCGGAATTTTGAATGCTATTTGTAGGCTACGCAACAATGGATGCCCAATTTAGAGCCCATCAGTCCAAGAACCTGCAATCCAAAAAGTGGCTAAGTATGGAATGTGGAATCCGTACATGTTGTACAGGAGTGCAATTTAGAGCGACCCACCTCGCAGGTCCGCTGGACAATTTGTATATCACGGAATTCTGAATGTTATTTGTAGGCCATGGAACAATGGATGCCCAATTTAGAGCCCGCCAGTAAGAACTCGTGATCCAAAAAGTGGCTAAGTGTGGAATGTTGAATCTGTAGATTCTCTATAACATCTCATGTTCATATTTTATAGTACATATTTAGTGTGTATTACTTGTTTTTCCGAAAATTTCTAGTTTATATTTTCTCTCTGCTTTTCCTTTTTGAAACACGGGTACCTGCATAGGCAGTTTTAACATTTTGTTTCCATTGTCCCACCCCCTACAACTATCACTCAGACTTCCGTGATTTACAAATTTGTAAACAAACCCCCCTTCATCTCATATGATTTCGATTTTTGTTTACTTGGTTCTTTTTCCAAATGTCTCATGCTTTTATATACATAACCCTAGGTTTAGCAAGATACAAATTGCCTTCTTGCCATTGTGGTTCTGTTGTTCCCCTACGCACAAACAACAACCAAAATTATGCGACATACAAATTGATGGCTGATATATGTCACTGAGATGCAATATGACCATCGACCCTTCACGTCTCCTGGGTATATCTTCTTCCCTTATTCTTTTCTAACTCGCCCAACCTCTTTCCATACTTAGGTATTTCTTTGAATCGGTTTCACGGGTTGGTCGATGCCTCGCCACAATTCACCATCATCACTTCCTTCGTACTTGTTTCTAGATATACAATAATTAAGCTTTAATGCAAGTAGATCATACTGCAGAAACCATTAGGATTGTCATTAATGTCCGGAAGTCTGGATAAGATTTGTCATTACTACGAATTAAACTAAGATTTGCACACAAGTATGTTATCCTTTCCAAGTATTCATTTCAAACACGATGCAATCTATTTTTTGTGTGCCGACGGGTTGGCGCTTTTAAGAAATTTATAATTCTTAATCTCTCTTCGTCGTCACTGCCACCTTCGCACTTTTTCTAATTATGCAATTAGTAAGATGTGATGGTGACAGCTCACTCTGCACAAACCCTGGTTATTGTCATTGATCAGCGAAAGGCTCGAGGAGATATTCCATTGATACACATCAAACCATAATTTGTGGAGGGTTATATTATCCCACCCCTATTTTCATTTCAAACACTGTCTCGAGCAAACAAAAATTCTTGTTAAGTTGTGGCAGCAGTTCTGTCCAGATACAGTGAACACATTGGGGCATAATGATCATAGGTTCCACTATTCCAGGGCATATTCTTACTACTCATCTCCCTCCACCCAGGTGCAAAAAAGGAGATGGTCCCTTGGTACAGCGAGAGATATATTTCAAGCCAAATAATTCCAAGGCAACCCTGCCTGCTCAGAGAACCTGCCTAGTTGCATTCATGGCTTGCGCAGATGTTGATGTAATGAATTTCGAGCCAAAAGAAGATGATATGATGGGCGATGATATGGAAATGGATGATGGCAATGCAGAGACTCTTCCCACTCCTATGCCCAAATTGAAATCAACCATAATGGACGGAACTTTATGGCTCGGTGATGGTGGTCCTGACAACACCAAAAGGAGTTTCAGAAAATAAACCGACGGTAAATGCAATAGCCACTTTGCAGCGCGAAAATAGGAATTCCAAAGTTCCAAATTAGTTTGTTCTGGGGGGAAGAGTTTCACTATTAAGTAATGATATGTTGATGCTCCCATAGATATATTTCAAGCCAAAAAATTATTCACTTGCAAGACTAGTGTCTTATTCTCTAGATGTACAATTAACATCTTTGGGAATCAAGTCCAAAACCCTCACTGCTGCAACGCATTTTTCTACTAGTCATCTCCTTCCACCCAGAATGGACTAATTTGGGCCTCTGAAATTGCACGTGCAACCTGTGCTCCTGAATGTTTTTTTACTATGCAGAGGTGATTTCGGCTAAGGGCTATTCATTTTCCCTGCAATATTTTTCGTCTTCTTCCCCATGGGAATCTTCGGAAAATTATCAATTTCAGCACAGGATGATTCATCGAGGAGAAAAATGCGAGGATATTGCATACTACAGATCCTGTGCCTGTGTTTGTCGTAGATATGTTCAATGTTTTGGCTTGAAGAACTGGGTCCAATTTCTAGGGATAGATGTACAACACTCGGTGTTTTTCTTATTTTCTTAAATGGATTTGCTATTAAAAAATAATTTCCTTGGACTCTTCGTTCCTTCTTCTTTTCTAGATTTAACGTCTATTCTCATTGGCATGGTTCGGTGCTCTCATAGTTATTAGATATTGTGTTTACTTGGGTTATTTTTTCTAAGATGGAACATCTAACAATTATATGAAAATGTATTGTGTCAATCCACTAGCCTTTTATGCAAACAAAAAATGGATTACACAGTTTCAAACCAATGTTCAATTTTATTCGTAATGCAGATAGAACATAGCAATACCAATGTACATTCTTGCAGCAAAATCGTTATTCTTGTTTCTAGACATGTAATTATTAAGTTTTAATTCTAACAACCCATAATGCAAGAAGTTTAATACTTGAGTTAATATGTTGCAATCATGGAAGAATGTATCAAGAACACAGTTACACCCACACGTTCCAATAAAATATAATCTTCAACAAAACATTTGTTGGCAATTAGTAGAAAATGAAGTTTAGTAGTTAAGTTAATATGTTACAGTCATGGAAGAATGTATCAAGAACATACTTACATGCATGGGTTGCAATAAAATCTAATCTTCAACAATGCATTTGCTGACAATTAGTAGAAAATGATGGTTTTGCAACAATGGGGCTTCTTTGAAACCAATTCATGCTTACGAAAACTGTATTCCGCCTTTCTATTTTCCCACTCTTTTATTCCTTGTAGTTTCTCTTCCTAGTTACTTAATCGGGTTTTTTTTTTTTTCTGAAAATGGCTTGCCGCACAGCTTGACGGATTCACGCATTTCCAATGAGCGCTACCCCTTTATTTAAATTGACCCTCTATTGTTCTGTGTCCTACAACTAACACCCAGAGTTCTGTGATATACAAATTAACACATGGGCTTGTGTGCTAACTGGGTCAACATTGCACTTCTACTTTTTTGTAACCTCCAAACAACATTCAAAGCTCCACGATATACAAATTGACAGACAGGCTCCAGGGCTGGCGAGCTCAAGATTGTCTTTGTTTACGGATGGAAAAATGCTAAAATGATCCATACCACATTTTCCCCACGAAAGCTATATTAAAGAGAAATTCATTTCCTCTATAGTTCTATGTCCTACAAACAACACCCACAATTCCGCACTATACAAATTGACAGTCGGACTTGCAGGTTGGCTAGCTAATAAAATGCCTCGCAATTTGGCGATATACAAATTGACAGATGAAGCATACAAGCAAGAACCAATTAAACTTGCAGATCATGTTCTTGGTCGTTGTTTTTTGTTCGTGCCAACTTCGCAATTTTGTTCCGTTTCTCTTTTCCCTGACCTTTATCTTTTTCATCACTTATTTATTTTTTTGAAAATGTATGGTTGCATATGTGGGAGGTGTTGCAGGTTCACACTTGCACTCATCCTATTTTATCGTGACACCAACCGACCTCTTCCCCATTCCATACCCAGAAACTTCTCCGACCGCGAATTCCCGGTAGGCAGGCTCTAGATTGGACTTTTGTTGTTCCATGGCCTGCGAACAGTACTGTCACTTCCTCAATATACAAATTTGAAACCGGACTTAGATCATACCCTCTTCCATATTACGGTCCACCTATCATGCCCTCTTCCATGGTATACATTTTTCACTGAAAACTTCCGAGAAATACAATTTAACCGTCGGGTCCTCGCATCTTTTGTGGAACTACTGTCACCCCATTTTGAAGCCCGTCTGTCCGCTTTCCATACTTCACCATTTATTCGAATTTCTTTGATGGATAGTCGGTTTGGCGGGTTGAAGAAATATTCAGTTCCTAGTCATTGTTTTATGTGCTCACGCCCCTTTTCAATTAGCAATTGCCAATTATATATAAGATCTTATTTCTAGGCATGCAATTAGTAATTTCCCTATTCCATACTTAGCCACTTTTCCGAAATTCCACAAATATACAAATCGGTCGCTGAACTGCCCCATCATCATCTCTTCCTTTTTACACATTTTGCACTCAAAAATTCTGACTTTGCCAGAATTCCGCAAATATACCTACCGTCGCTGAACTACCCCATCATCATCTCTTCCGTTTTACACATTTTGCACTCAAAAATTCCGATACATTAAATTTGACTGTGCAACACTCGACTATCCTGAGTATCCCCGTAACCCTTTTTTGAATCTTGTCCAACCACTTTTCAGAGCTTTCCATTCTTTCCTTGGTCTCCGTTGTCTCTGTCAACTTTGCAATTGTCTAATAAAAGAATTATATATGCATAAAAAGTTTCTAAATATGGAATTACTGGCATTTAATTCTAACAGGTCATCATGCTAGAACCGTATAGATTGTCATTGATGGGCGAAAGGCTCAAGGAGATCTCCTATTGATGTGCATTAAACCAAGATTTGCGGGGGGGTTATATTATCCCTTTCAAGTGTTGATTTAAAAATCATGAAATGTCATTCGCACGTCATGGCCTTCACACATTCACGAAACCTCCAATGATCCAGGTGGATATCGGTGGCCACCCACCTTTTCCAACTGGCTCAAAATAGTTTTCTGGCAATTTTGGTAATTTACTATTTTTAGCAGTTTTCAATTTCAGAGTCGTTTTGAGGCCCTAAACGATGGTTTTTGGAAAAACATGTTTGAAATATGTAAGTTCCTTCCATATTTCACCTAAAATGAATCTCCTCGACGATGCCTTTCCAACAGACTATCATGCACCTAAAACGAAGATCGTATGCAAAAGTTACGACCCTCGGAAGTTGATGTACTAACTTACCCAAACGGGGCCCACATGACTTTTGACGCTTCATCTCCTAGGATTAGGTTTTTGGATGTCTAGGGTTTTTGGCATTCCCATTTATTGTAAAAAGGCCTTCAGAGCCTCATTGCAATCATCTTCTTGCGAATGCGAGTAGCCATCACATCTCTTCTCAGAGATAAGCTGCCACCATTCTAGCGAGTCTTTCAATCAATATTTTTACAATCTTATTACTGTATATCTTTGTTTATGGTTGCATCTCTGATACATTTTTTTTATATTATTGAATATCTGTGATATCTCTGTGCATTTCTTTATTATATCTCTGATGCAACACGCGCCCCACCCTCGCGGGCATGTCCACTCACACAGGACCTTCTTCTCTTCTTGGCCCAAAGAACTCAAAGGTTCTCCTAATTCCCTATCGGGAATTTTCCTACCCACAGATTCTCTTCGTCGCGCGATCCTCTTCCTTAACTGCTCGGAGGATCGGAACTCACGACTTCATGAGTTCAACAGTCGAACGCTACACCCTCGGATCCCTGAGACCCGATGGTCAGTCAACTCGTTGACTTTTCCAGGAGGGATTTCGCTACTCGCGCCCTCGCTCCTCGCGATACCAAACTTTTGCTTTTCCAACCTCCGATACCCGAGGTAACGAAACTCCGATGCACACGTGTGACTTGACCCGTCCACACCCATCACTTCTCTCGGGACTTTCGTGCTATCGCTACCTTTCTCCCTCGTGACTTCGCTACTCACGAGGTTGAATAACTTCCCCATCAACTTCCGAGGTCTGAGGTGCCGAAACTCGCGACCTCGCTCCCTCGTAACTTTGTGATTTTCATGGCCAAGTCCTCGAGCCAGTTCTCGCGAGGTTCCGATGCACGATCTCACGTGGGGATCCAACGGTCCTCCCGCGGTCTGGATCCAATGGCTATCCTTGTTCTCGCGCCTCACGTCCTCGTGACTTTTAAATACTCACTACTTGCGCTTTCACCTTGCGAGCTTTCGAGTTCCCGAGATCCTTAGATCTTCGCCACCTGTCCTTCCCAGATGGATTCTCCAGATCCTCTCGCCACTTTGCTGCCTCGTGATCTCGTGTCTCGCGACTCTCCTTACCAAACTTAGGACGCTTTCCTCATGAGGTCCTGACAGGCGATCTCGTGAACAATCCAACAGCCCTGACCGACTTGGATCAACGGTGCTTCCCCTCCTGAGCTTTGAACCCTCTCCACGCCTGCGCTGTAACTACCTTTCACCTCTGGGAGATCCAACGGCTCTCAGGACTTCGTGAAATCTTTTCCAAATATTTCATCCGTCTGTTCTCCCCTTGAGGATTCTGCAAAAATAAAGAAGTGTCTCTCCACGAGACTCGTTTTCTCGCTCACCAACCTTCGACGCTTTCCTCCGACTTCCAATGGAAGCTTCCTTGCACTTAGCCTTCAGTGAATTCAAAGGTCTATTCCTCCTGCGCTTTTCCACAACTTCAACAGTCTCTTAGGGACAAGAGGTCTCTGTACACGTACTGGTAACTCTGGCCTGAGACCTTTCACTGCACAAACTTCTGGTTCTCTTCTTCAACGATATCACAAAGGTTCTATACCTCTTGAGCTTTTCAAGTCTGATTCTTCAGAGAAACCTGCACGCACCCTTTGTGCTTGACGTTCAACAACTTCAAGTGCTGAATCTTTCAGACTCTGCGCACTTCCTGCAGCAGCAGTCTTCAATTTCTTTTGCTCAAATGGACAACTAAGACTTCTTCTTCCTCCAACCTGTACACTCCTTGCACGGTTGCAACGACCCACTTACACTTCTGGGCAACCAAGAAAAAAAGTTAAACTATCGAGCCTCATCAACGCACTCCTTGCGGATGAATTCGACTGAACTCTTTGCAGGAATCTCCTGGCTTAGATAGAGAAACAATTGAAACTTATTCTCTTCTATTTCAAACTTCAGTTTAAACCCTAAAATCACATGCACAACATATACAAAGCAAATGCATAACCAAAAACAAACATTCATGAGCACATAAACCACATACACAAAGAAACAACACCAGTCATGGATTTGAACCAAAACTTTCTTCTATTAATTCAAATATCTATACATGGGTGTTCTTCACACAATATTCTCTGCTTTCTCTTCTCTCCTCTTGAATGCTTGATTATGACTAATATTACAATGATACAATGAGGGTGACTATATCTGTTTTCCCTCTCGATCTCTAAAACTGTCTAATCTGGAAAATAAAATCCTATCTACCTGCATTAACTAAAGTAAATTCCTCCCATCTACTTCAGACAAGAGCGTAAGGCTTGAGGTCTAATACAACATACAAAAGGCACTCCTTCATAAAGGATTCATTTAAGAATTGCGCTACAACCCCAAAGCATTTTCAAAATTTTGGGTTTGTCTCTCCAGCCGACTTTCGCTTGATGTGTTGGCTCGCTTGCTGAGTTGGCGATGCTCCTGCATCATACTCCTCGGCTTGAAAACTTTCATGGGCTCTTGTCCATGAGCTCCTGCGCGGTCTGTCCATGCTTTTGAATAACTACTTCTGTCTCCCAACTGGCATCTTCCACTGGATGATTTTTCCATTTGACCAGATACTCAAAATACTGCTTTCGTCTGGTCTTCTTGCTCACCCTTTTATCAAGTATACGCTCCATTTGTGGCTTCTCTGCAATCGGCATCTGCTTCTGCCACTGAATTTTTGGCTGTTCATCACTCTCAGATCCTTCTTCCTCAGCCTTATAGGGATATAAGTCTGAGACATTGAATGTCGAAGATATTTCGATCTCATCCGGCAACTCAATCTCATAAGCATTTTCTCCCAATTTCTTTAGGACTCTGCATGGTCCAATTTTCTTCATTTTCAGCTTGTTGTATGTTCCCCTTGGGAACCTTTCCTTCCGTAGATGTTCCAGAACCAGATCACCAACCTCAAATTGAAGTTGTCTCTGATGCTGATCCACTCTGCGCTTATATTCCTGGTTCGATTCTGTCAGTCGCTGCTTCACCCTGCTGTGAAGTTCCCTCATCACCTCAGCGAATTCTTCAGCGCTTGCACTCTGAGTCATTATTTGTTCCAAATCCCTCAGCTCCGAAACACCTTTCGTCTGTCTGTTGTATACTATCTCAAACAAACTTTTGCCTGTGCTTCGGTTCACCGAATCATTGTAGGCAAATTCTGCCTGTGGCAATACACTATCCCAGCTGCTGTGGTGCTCCGTCACTAAGCTCCTCAGCAAGTCTCCTAGACTTCTGTTGACCACTTCTGTCTGCCCATCTGTCTGTGGATGATAGGCAGAACTGAAAATTAAGTTAGTTCCCATCTTCTTCTAGAGTGTTCTCTAGAAATGTCCAATGAATTTGGTATTTCTGTCCGAAACTATGCTTTTCGGCAGTCCATGAAGTCTAACAACCTCCTTGAAAAATAAATTTGCGATGTGCGTTGCATTGCTGGTCTTCTGACACAGGATAAAATGTGCCATATTTGAAAACCTGTCAACTACCACAAAGATGGAATGATGTCCTCTTTGTGTTCTCAGTAATCCTAGTACGAAATCCATGCTGATTTCATCCCACGGCCTGTTGGGTATGGGTAACGGTTGATAGAATCCCGCATTCTGCTTCCTTCCCTTTGAATGCTGGCAAATTCTACATCTGTCAACAAACCTTTTAACTTCTGACCGCATCCCTGGCCGAAATTATGACTCGCTCAGCTTCGCAAATGTTTTGTCATGGCCAAAGTGCCCTGCTAAGCCTTCGCTGTGCTTTTCTTTCAACAAGTTCTCCCTCATGGATCAATTTGGAATACATAATTGATTTCCTCTTAACAACAATCCATCTTGGATCATGTAATCTATCCACTGACTTCTGTCTTTGAGAACTGGGTTCTCAGTTGCTCCATACGCCTCTGCAAAATATGCATCACCTGCGTACATCTCCCTGAGATCATCAAAGCCTAAAGTCTTGACTTTGAACTCCTGCAACAACAAACATTTCCTTCTCAAAGCATCAACCACTTTGTTAGCAGTACCTGAAATATGTTTGATAACAAATGTAAAATTCTGCATGTATTCTACCCATTTAACATGCCTCTGATTTAATTTCTCCTGCTGAGTTACATACTGCAATGCATGATTATCACTATATAAAATGAATTCCCTTGGAATCAAATAGTGTCTCCATTTTTTCAATGCCTGTATGATGGCATAAAATTCTTTATCATATGTGGAGTATTTTTCCTTTGCCTCATTCAGCTTCTCGCTGAAATAAGCAATTGGTCTATCATTCTGAATCAAGACCGCTCCTATGGCAAAGCCACTTGCATCACATTTCACTTGGAATGTCCTTCGGAAATCCGACAACACCAACACCGATTGCTCTGTGATCTTACGCTTCAACATATTGAAGCTTTTCTCAGCCTCTTCAGTCCAATGAAAATATTTATGTCTTTTCCTGACTGTGTCCATCATTGCTGCGCTAATTCTGCTAAAATTTCGGATGAATTTCCTATAGAAACTCGCCAGTCCATGAAAAATTCTCACCTCGAAAAAATTTCTTGGTGATGGCCAATTCTTGATTACCTCCACTTTACTTGGATCCATCTTCAATTCATTTTCCAATATGACAAACCCCAAGTAAATGAGTTATGTCTTCATAAATGAAGATTTCCTCACGTTGATCAACAACTTCTCTTGTTGTAGCTTCTTCATTACTGCAGCTAAATGCTTCAGATGTTCTTCCTTAGTTTTGCTGAAAATCAATATGTCATCTAGATAAACAATGAGAAACTTACCAATGAACTTTTTCAGCACTTCGTTCATTAACCTCATAAATGTACTCAGTGCATTCGTCAAACCAAACGACATGACTAGCCATTCATACAACCCTTCGTTGGTCTTGAAGGCTATCTTCCACTCATCTCCTTCCCTCATGCAAATTTGATGGTATTCGCTTTTCAAATCGACCTTTGAAAAAAAATTGGCTCCATTTAGACAATCCATCAAGTCATCCATTCTTGGCAATGGGAACCTATACCTGATGGTGATCTTGTTAATGGCTCTGGAATCGGTGCACATTCTCCAGCCTCCATCTTTATTTGGGCTGAGTACCGTTGGAATGACACACAGACTCAAACTTTCCCTAACCAATCCCTTGTCCAATAACTCCTGGACCTGTTTCTTAATCTCCTCGTTCTCCTGAGGCGTTAACCTGTACGCAGCCTTATTTGGCAAACTATCTCCCGGTACAAAATCTATGTGGTGACTTATGCTCCTCATTGGCGGCAACGAATGAGGTAGTTCGTCCACCACTATATCAGCGAACTCTTCCAGTAGTTCCCGAATTTCTTCCGGAAAATCATCCACTCTTGTGCTGGTCAAAACAATCCTTGGTTTCCTGACCACGAAGAATTGTGGATCTTCCTTCTTCTTTACTTCCATCAGAAGTTCCTTCCCACTCATGAGAAGTACAGTATTTCTCGGTTCTAGTTTTACTTCTTTATCTTTAATTGGAAGTAATATATGTGTTCTTCCATTCTTCTCCAAAGTATATGTATTCATCTTCCCATCATGAACTACGTTCCTATCATATTGCCATGGTCTGCCTAGCAATAAATGACATACATCCATAGGAATAACATCATAGAGTAGTTTATCATTGTATCCTCCTATCTTGATGTCAACTAAGCACTGTTTAGTGACATTTACCTGATGCCCCTTCTGTAGCCATGAGACTTTATATGGACTCGGGTGATCAGTTGTCTCCAACTCTAGTTTCTCCACCATCTCGGTTGAAACGAGATTATCGGTGCTTCCGCTGTCCACGATAACTTTGCATTTCCTGTCTTTGGTTTTGCATGCAGTTATGAACAGTCTGCTTCTCTGAGCTGTGTCCTCCACCTCCTTCTCGGGTGTTAAGAGAAATTTACGCATCATCAAGGACCTTTCGTCTTCTACGTCTTCTACCTCAGCATCACGCCTCTGTGCTTCTGCGATGTGAGCTTCTCCTCCGTCCTTCTTCCTATCCGGACAGTCAACTGCCTTGTGCCCGTTCTTCCCACATGTGTAGCATGTGATGATCCCTCCTCTTCCTCTACCTCAACCTCTAGTACGAGGAAGAGTGTTTGCATCAGCATAACCTCCTTGCTGATCATTTTGTTGCCTTCTCTGTTCGGCATGTGGCCCTCGCTGTGAGGTTCCACCTCTTTTAACTTTACCCTGAGGTCTCTTCCACTCCTCCTTGGGCTTCTGGTATTTATCCTAGGCAACTGCCTTGCCTCTTGGTTGAATTCTGCCTTGGCCTCGCTGTCCTGGATTACGGCTCAGTTTTTCTTCAGCTTTCAATGCCATCTGATACGCATCCTCCACCGTTCTGATGGTTGTCATGCTCATCTATTCCTGGATATCGTATCTTAAGCCATTCATATACCTGGAAACTTTTTCATCGTCGCTCTCCCGATGACCTTCTCTGATATTGATCTTGTAGAATTCCTCTGTATACTCCTTTACCGTCATTAACTTTTGTCTCAGGTTCTGCATCCTCTTGAACAGTGTGATCTGATAGTCCCTTGGGATGAACTTTGCCTTCATCTTTGCAATCATTCAATCCCAACTTTTGATCTTTTTCTTGCCTTTGGAACGTCTATCTTCCTGAAGCTCGTCCCACCATAATGCTGCATGTCCTTTCAATTTCATGACAACATGCCTTACCTTCTTATCCTCTTCGATATCTTCGTAATCGAAGTAGGTGTCAAGAGCTCTAATCCAATCCAAACGCTCTTCTGCATCCAAATTACCTTCATAAGTTGGAATGTCCATTTTTTTCTTTGAACTCATCCTGGAAATGGATTTAATCAACCGCTCATTGGTTGCATCTTCAGCTGCAACTTCTCCTTGCTGTTCGGCTTTAGCTTCGCCTTCGGAGTCACTTAGATCTCCAACATTTGTTGTGCGTCTCTGCGCTGCTTCCATATTTTCCAATCTCGCTCTGAGATCACATATCTGCCTCTCCATCTCTGGATTCCCTGCCGGCCTACCTCTTCTTCGCACCTCCCTATCTTCTAGGTCAGGTGACTGCCTTTCTCTCCTCAGCGGCATGGTGAATTTTTCCTTTCTTCTCTGCTTCAGAAAGCAAAAAGATTTTCTCTCTCTGATACCACTCTGACGCAACACGCACCCCACCCTCGTGGGCACGTCCGCTCACACAGGACCTTCTTCTCTTCTCGGCCCGAAGAACTCAAAGGTTCTCCTAATTCCCTATCGGGAATTTTCCTACTCACAGATTCTCTTCGTCACACGATCCTCTTCCTTAACTTCTCAGAGGATCGGAACTCGTGACTTTGCGAGTTCAACAGTTGAGAACTACACCCTCAGATCCCCGAGACCCGATGGTCAGTCAACTCGTTGACTTTTACCGGAGGGATTTCACTATTCGCGCCCTCGCTACTCACGATACCAAACTTTTGGTTTTCCAACCTCCGATACCCGAGGTACAGAAACTCCGATGCACACGTGTGACTTGACCTGTCCACACCCGTCACTTCTCTTGGGACTTCCGTGCTATCTCTACCTCGCTCCCTCGTGACTTCGCTACTCACGAGGTTGAATAACTTCCCCGTCAACTTCCGAGGTCCGAGGTGCCGAAACTCGCGACCTCTCTCCCTTGTAACTTCGTGATTTCCGTGGCCAAGTCCTCGAGCCAGTTCTCACGAGGTTCCGATGCACGATCCCACGTGTGGATCCAACGGTCCTCCCGTGATCTGGATCCAATGACTATCCTTGTTCTCGCACCTCGCGTCCTCGTGAATTTTAAATACTCACTACTTGCGCTTTCACCTTGTGAGCTTCTGAGTTCGCGAGATCCTTAGATCTCCGCCACCTGTCCTTCCCAGATGGATTCTTCGGATCCTCTCGCCACTTCGTTGCCTCGTGATCTCGCGTCTCGTGACTCTCCTTACCAAACTTAGGACGCTTTCCTCATAAGGTCCCGACAGGCGATCTCATGAACAATCCAACGGCCCTGACCGAATTGGATCAACGGTGTTGCCCCTCCTAAGCTTTGAACCCTCTCCACGCCTGCGCTGTAACTACCTTGCACCTCTAGGAGATCCAACGGCTCTCGAGACTTCGTGAAATATTTTTCAAAGATTTCGTCCGTCCGTTCTCCCCTTGAGGATTCTGCAAAAATAAAGAAATGTCTCTCCACGAGACTCGTTTTCTTGCTCACCAACCTTCGACGCTTTCCTCCGACTTCCAACAACAGCTTCCCTACACTTAGCCTTCAGTGAATTCAAAGGTCTATTCCTCCTGATCTTTTCCACAACTTCAACAGTCTCTTAGGAACAAGAGGTCTCTGTACACGCACTGGTAACTCTAGCCTGAGACCTTTCATTGCACAAACTTCTGGTGTTGTTCTTCAACGATATCATGAAGGTTCTATACCTCCTAAGCTTTTCAACTCTAATTCTTCAGATAAACCTACACGCACCCTTTGCGCTTGACGTTCAACAACTTCAAGTGTTGAATCTTTCAGACTCTGCGCACTTCCTGCAGCAGCAGTCTTCAATTTATTTTGCTCAAATGAACAACTAAGACTTCTTATTCCTCCAACCTGTACACTCCTTGCATGGTTGCAACGACCCACTTACACTTCTGGGCAACCAAGAACAAAAGTTAAACTCTCAAGCCTCATCAACACACTCCTTGCGGATGAATTCGACTGCACTCTTTGCAGGAATCTCCTGGCTCAGATAGAGAAACAATTGAAACTTATTCTCTTCTATTTCAGACTTCAGTTTAAACCCTGAAATCACATGCACAACATATACAAAGCAAATGCATAACCAAAAACAAACATTCATGAGCACATAAACCACATACACAAAGAAACAACACCAGTCATGGATTTGAACCAGAACTTTCTTCTATTAATTCAAATATCTGTACATGGGTGTTCTTCACACAATATTCTCTGCTTTCTCTTCTCTCCTCCTGAATGCTTGATTATGACTAATATTACAATGCTACAATGAGGGTGTCTATATCCGTTTTCCCTCTCGAACTCTAAAACTGTCTAAAATGGAAAATAAAATCCTATCTACCTGCATTAACTAAAGTAAATGCCTCGTATCTACTTCAGACAAGAGTGTAAGGCTCGAGGTCTGATACAACATACAAAAGGCACTCCTTCATAAAGGATTAATTTAAGACTTGCGCTACAACCCCAAAGCATTTTCAAAATTTTGGGTTTGTCTCTCCAGCCGACTTTCGCTTGATGTGCTGGCTCGCTTGCTGAGTTGGCAATGCTCCTGCATCATATCTCCGCTCTCATTTCTTGCCAAAAATAATCCGGATCATCTAATCCTTAATTTCTCTTCATCGTACTGCCACCTTCGCATTTCTAAATATGCAATAAATAACATTTACTGCTAACATTTCATTATTAATCAACGAAAGACTCGAGGAGATTTCCCATTCATAAGCATTTAACCAAGATTTAGCGGAGACTTACATTATCGACTCTAATTGTTCATTTAAACCATCATCTAGAGAAAACCAACATTCTCATAAACCTATGGCATCAGCTCGACAACAGTTCTATGGAGATACAGTGAACATCCTCGGGCGCGAGGACCAGAACTTCTAGTGGTCGAGGGCATATTCTTATTACTCAACCTCTGCCACAGAGAACCAAGTAATTTGGACCTCCAGGATTGCTCATGGAGGCTGTGTCCCTGAATTTTTTGACTATAAGGACTTGGTCTCTTGGTGCGCCATTAAATTTATTTCAGAAAAAAGAATTATTCCACTTCAGGACCGCTCTTTTGTTTCTTTTTCACCTCAAGTCTTCCACCAAATGCTAAAATTGTCGGAGCCAACATTGACGTTTAGAGGAGAAGATTGCAAGCAGTTCCTAGCAAAGCATAATAACGGGTTGGACCTCTTGCCCCATGTTTTGGAAAACCTGCTTCTAGTTCCTACAGATATTACAAGCTTCCAGGTTAGTTCATTTAAAAATCCATTTCGTTAAATTGCCTGGTTGTTTACAAGAATAACGGGACAGGAGTCCACAACAATTGTTTCACGGATGACCCTTTATATTTTGTATTTCACAGTCAAACAACAAGCCATTTTTTATTTTGGCAGGTTAATTTCCCATGAAATATGTTCCCAATTGTTAAGCTTCAAAAGGGAAAATAAATTTAATATGCCATCCTATTTAGTTTTTGCAATAGCACATTCCTGTCGGTTTCCACAACTGTTTCTGTCCAAGAATGTCAACTATGAATTTCCCCCAGTAACGTTCTGGTACCAGGCCTTGTGGAAGCACAAGGCTTCCCACTGTTTTTATGAGGTTTTGAATGGCTTCATGTCTGTTTTCAAATTTGCTTTGTTAGGAGAATATGCACCCCACATATCTAAACATGCAACCAGGTTTTTGGACAAGAAGGGGACACTCGAATATTTGGATAATTACACTGTCATAAGAATTTTTGGCTCCATGGAACAACCTGCTCTCCTTCCATGTCACATTACAAACAAAATGTTTGTTGCAGAAGTAGCTTGACAATACAGCTATTGGTTCCATCTGTTGCAAACGAAGAAAAAAAATAGTTCATTCCTCTTCCTTGGAAAGTAGGGGAGTTCATGTTGAAAAATGTCAACAAAATTGACGAATTCATAGCACATTCTAGCATATCCAACCTTAGATATGTTGAAATCATAAGAGGTTTCGACCCCTATAATATTTTTCAACAACATTTACAAACACTTGGCCTCGACGATTTGTTTTTAAATAAACAACTTCCAAAAAATAGAGACAATGGCGGCAATGGTCCTGCCTCTGATGTCGGTGATGTAGACACAGTGAAAAGCTGCACTAAACTGAACACACAATAGGGGAAAGGCCCCGGTGATGAGAGTGTTCAATCAACAAATAACACTCCAAAAACTATGACATCCCGGATAATTGCTCCAATGGTCCACCACAACAACAAAGAAACTCAAATTTATTCAAACGGATGAGGAGATAACGACCCTCCTCACTCTAAAATTCATAATTATCACAAGCTTCCAGTAGAGAAGAAGAGAAAAAAAAATGTGGGGCAGACAAAAGAGCCGGAAATTCAGAGTGAGAACATGGAACATGACACTGATCTAGATAACATGATCTTCTTCCTTGATCAACCTGGAGATGCCATCCACCATAACCGTCCAATGGACATATCTGTTACCAAAATTTTTGACGAAGATGTATCCTTCATGTTCCAGAGCGTTGTTTTTGATATCCAGTCCAAAAAATTGATAATTGAAAAAAAAGATCTTCAAAATAAGAAAGGAAAATCTCGTTTAGAGGTTCACCTTGCCAACATGTGGCCATCCCAAATCTTTCAACTTCACACCACGAGCGGAGAAGAACTTCATGATTCCATTGGAGGCATCGAGACTGAGAATGCCAGACTGAAGGACCGGGTCAAGGAATTGGAAGACGATTTCATTCCTATGTCATTGCTTCTCAATCCTTTGGCAATAGCCATGCATGCCACCACTGGAGCCAACGTAAAAGCATCCTCCACCTTGCTCGAATCCTGTAAAGGATATGTGAAGAATAATATCAAAAAAAGAATGGAAGTGGTTACCCAGGCGTGGAAAAGATCACAAACCATCACTTCCCTTAGAACTAGGGCACATAATTTGCTCGAACATTTGCAGGCTGAGTTAAAAGATGAAGAAAATTTCTTTTAAAAAAAAATCATTCCTTTTGGCACCATTGTCAACAATATGACAAAAACAAAAAGAAGAGAACAAGATCTTCCATCCAAAAACCGGATTGGTTAATTGAATGCATATTGGAAAGAAAAAGTGAAGAACCTGCATCTCATTGTTCAGTCATGTGAACAAGCCATATCGAAGAAAGATAAATTATTCACAATGCTGTCAAATATAAACTTAGCCAGGAAAACCAATGACTTCCAAGACCCCGACTTAATCACAAACTCCTTGCCCTTAACCAGGAAAGAGTTCGATAAACAGGTTTCTATGTTTAAGGCCTTCTCTCTGGAAAAGTTTTACAACATCCTTCAATTTGATCAAGGTCACGTTTGGATAGTCAAATATTCAGTACAGAATGAGGAAATTCATCAGGCTCTCTGTAATCTTTCTATCGACTTCTAGGAATTAGAAAACGATCTTTTCAACATAAAATCTGGAATGAGATCAACGTCGCCCCAATGAGAAGCTACATTGAAGAATGGTGTGAAACACAATTGAAGCAGGTCGTCGACGAAAGGAAACAGGCAGTTGCCAAGATTCCAACAGTCGTCGACGACATCTTTGAAACCGCAGTCGTCGGGGACATCAATGAAATGGAAGCCGCAAGAAAATAGCCAAAGGCCTCATATGTACCCTCACTGTAAGTCTACTGATCGCATCCTACTTTGTTTATCAACCCAATTATTCCACTTTCTTAAATACAGATGTGTAGGCAAACACTTATACCTTTCCATTTACTCTTTTTGCAGGTATGGCACTCTATCTTCTTTCTACAATCATGTTTCTTGTACATATTTCTCTAATGGTCCGTGGGAGCCCCAATCCCAGTCTACATGAAAAATGCATTGAAATTCTGATTTATATGTAATCATTTACTTTTCCCCTATGTTCTGTCATTTACTTTTTTCCCATGTTCTGTTATTTACATGTTGCACACAACATTTCTGTGATATACATTTTGCACCGAACACTTCAATCATTTCCAATTCATTAGTTGGCAGGGACTAGGCTACCACTCAGGCTTGTTATTATTAATCATTGTTTGGTAAAATATATCTTTAAATAATCTCTCTTTTTGGAATTATTAACTCCTACTTATTATATATGATCAGATTTATGATTATGATTATTATTAATCATTGAAAAATAGGTTTATCTTTAAATAAATAGTTTAATATTAAATTTGTTAGAGCTAATTGGATATGAAGACATACCTATTTTAAACCAAAATTTGATATATTTATATGTAACACTATTTTAAACCAAAAATTAATATATTTAGATGTAAAATTATTAGCATCACACCAAACATAGTTTTGTATGTAAAAATAATGTATACTCTCCAATTTTCTTAACGCTCATGTCAAGGAGTGACCGAAACCAACATAGTTATGTCGTAATCTATGTCCAGTTTGGTATTTAATATTTTTTAGATTTGGAAACTTTGTCATATCTATTTAAACATTTTGAATTCAAAGTTTTGACAGGCGTGTACATTTTGAAGCATATTTTCTGACAAAGTGTAATTCTTTACTTCAGATTATAGTCTATTCTTTCCTCTGAATATTCAAGCATCCAAGGTCAATGATACCAAGCAGAAAGATAGCTTCACCACTGTTAGGCAAGAAAAAAAACACTCTGAGAAAGAAGAATCCAGATCCACGACCCAAGATCTCGACAAAAAACTCTTATGAGATTCTGAATCAGCTACTGGCAGAAGAAGAAATCCAAGATCCACACAAAGCAAAACAACAGGAGAAAGGAAAGAACCAAGCCACACCTTCCTCTAGCCCAAATCGTGAGATAAACCCAGAAGAGGGGGGAGGTGTAGACGGTGACACCTTGATGCAGTTGGATGATCAGGATCTTGTCGGCATCGACCTAGAAAAACTTGAGGAAGCTCTCAATCAAAAGGATCTACAAGCCCTCCCTGAAGAACAACCTCGAAAGGTACATAAGGTCTTTCTTGACTCCACAACAGGATCCACAACAATACTAGGTATACCGATAGATCCAAGCTCAAACTCAAGGAGAGTATCGTGGGAGAACAAGAGAAGGGGACAAAAATCAGCCCAACAACTCATCAAGGAGGCAAGAAATCTCATGCTCAATTCAGGGCAGATCCAAAAGCTCTCGAAGGGATACCTCCACCCAACACCACAATCATTATGATGAGGATCATCACCTGGAACATTAGGGGAATCAATGGTCGATCTAAACAAAGGATCCTCCAAGATTGCATCAGAGTAGAAAATCCAGATATCCTATTGTTACAAGAAACAAAATGTGCTGGTACAGAGGCAGAAACCATCTTCCAGTGCATCTGGAGGGTTTGTGAGTTCATACTCACAGACTCCACAGGGGCTTCAGGGGGACTGACCATTCTCTGGAACCCCAACAACATCACTTTAAGAAGACCTTTTTCCACCATAGGCACACTCACTGTGCACTTCAATATCACAGGATCAACTCAGGAGGGCGATATTACAAACGTCTATGGACCCCAAAGCCAGCAGGAAAAAGACAAACTCATGAAGCAGTTAACCCACATCAAAACATTGTTGAACACACCCAACTAGATCTTAGGGGGCGACTTCAATATGATTATGTCACTGGAAGAGAAAATTGAAGGAAACAAACGACTGGATCCAAAAAGTGGTAAGTTCAAAACCATCATAGATCAATTAAAGCTAGTAGACATTGAAAATCACAATGGCACATTCACCTGGTCCAACCGTAGATCAAGGCACCAACACGTTGATTGTCGCCTGGATGGCGTCCTTGTAACATAAGAATTAATAGAAGTAGACCCGAATATGGAAAGTTACATTCTCCCAAAATCAGGATCGGACCACTGGCCAGTGGCCTTCTTCCTAGAAACCGGGGCAATGCCCAAGTACAAACCTTTTCGGTTTGAGAAATTTTGGCTTTCACACCTTGACTTTCATCAGCTTGCAAAATCCTGGTGGGCTCGGGCATAAATAGATCATGTTACATGCATGTACAAATTCTAGCAACACCTCAAAAACTTCAAGAAATCACTGAAGCTCTGGAAAAAATATACCTATAGAAATATATTCCAAAGCATGCATGATCAGAATCTGGACCAGGGGTCAAATTTTAGCCTAAAAATAAAAGTGTTTGAAATTGCTTCAAAACGGACAAGTGTTTAGGCCTCATCCTCACGAACCCAACTCACTTCGAACAGGTTCAAACGAACATCAGATGAGTGAGATATCGCATTCTGTTCAATTTGCCATACAGGCAAACAAAATTGTTGACTGTACAGTCCATACAAATGATGTGGCAGGGTCGTACAACTAACGTGGAAAGTAACGTGTCAGTGCTGACGTGGAAAGTGTTGATTTGACAGATGTGTCTTCGTATCATTTTCTGACATGTGGCATCATTTTGGCAAATGGTATGGTGCCATGTGGCCCAGGCGTGGGATGCCACGTGGCACCTTTGTATATGGTGTAGTTTAAAAGCTTAGTGGAGTCCATGGGGTTCGAAACCTAGACCTCCCATGCATGCTATGCTTTTGCAATGAGTGGGCTACCACTATCCCACACGGTGGTTATTACCATAGAACGCGTCCACATTTATTTAAACTGTATCGTGTTGCATTTTGGCACGGGTCCATATGACCCAGCCCTTGGTTATATGCACCTTATCCATATGACCCTTTGCCAAACAATTTTGCATGGGGTTTAAACCATTCAAATAGTTACTTCAACATCTTCCACTTGTCAAGTCCACGTTGATTCTTGGAACGAGGCCCTTTTTTAACATTGGGACGTGGCCATATGCACCCCCATGCGCCCAACACCTCCGCGATTTGGGGGCTTAGTTCGCTAATTGTTCGACAATTTCATGCATTTCATGGGAACGACGCGTGTGCTAGGTTTAGGCATGGGAAATTCCTAGAATCTAGGTTACTCACAAAGGAGTGCGTTTTGGCGAACCAGAGACAACAAGCTTGAAGGAGGAAAATGGTAGGAGGCCTATCTTCTTCATTTTTTGGCCAAACGAGGTGTCGAAAAAGCCCAGCTAGGGGTTTTTGGATGTTCTAAATCCATTGGCATAGTTTTCAAAGGCATTTGGAGACTTCTATTGCAGGTTCTTCTACATTGAAGTTTCAGAGAGCTCCAGGGAGCTTAGGGCCACCATTGAAGGAGGCCATGCTTAGATGAGTCCAAGTCCATTTTTAGTGACTGAATAGTCGGTCTTGTCTAATTGAGATGCTATGAACTCATTGGGACATGTTTCAGAGGCATTTGAGGACTTTTACAGGTGTTTTTTTCCAGAAGGAAGCTTAGCGAAGCTCAAGGCCACCAGTAGAAGAGGTCATGCCCAGATGAGCCAAGGTCTATTTTCATAGATCTAATAGTCGTTTTTGGGGTTTTTATGTATTCTAAACCCAATGGTACAGTCAGTAAATTCATTGGAGTTGAGGAGAAGCATGTAAAATAATATTTGACAAACTAATCCCAGAGAGCCTAGTCCATTGATGGAGGCTCAAGGAGATATAGCCCAGTTGGGGGTTAACTCCTTTATCATGTTATTATTATGAGTTGTTGGTTATATTTTTCTTCAATTTATATTTTCTGTTGTATTCTTTAAACAACATATTTAACCTTTCAAATACCTCACACATAAACACCTAAAAGAAGCATAAACTTGACACATAATTTCTCTTGCACAACTAAGACATTGAGCAAGGTCCTGAAGTTTATTTTAATGTGGTAGAGGGAACAAGTCAGGCCCCTATTTTCAGATCAAGTGGTATTAGAGCATAGTTTTTCTCATGTGATTGCCATTGATAACTAGATATTTAGTTGTTGGTATTAATGTGCAAGTTTTGTGTTGAAGTTTGATATCTTGCAAGGACAGAGGAAGCTTCAAACAATGAAAGTTCTCATACATCTTCATTGTCTAAGTTCTTTGACAAAGAGATGTTGAAGGTGTTTGTAACCATGAGAGATATGGTACAAGAGATGTGGGAAGATGGGAAGGAGAGAATTGTACTTCAAGAGAAATTGATGGCCATGAAGGAGGAGAAGCATCATCTTCTTGAAAAGTTGCATGAGATGGAGACTCAGCTCCATGAGGAAAAGGAAACCCTTACCAAGTACATGCATTAACATGAGGTATGTAATGCTAGTTTTTCTTCAAATTCCTCTCAAGATGAATGCTTTGGTGTTTTTGAAAATCATACAAGAGGAATAGGGTCCAAGTGGCTATGAAGGTAGAGGGTTAGGCAAGCATGCACAAGGCATTGTTGAGCCTAATGTTGTTGAGGAGAGGCCCTAGTATTGGGGTCTTGTATATGAATAGAAAGATGGAGCATATTCCAAAGTTGAGGAGACAAGGGAAACAGTTCCAAGAACAACGTTTGTTGCAAGTTCAATCCCTCAAGCATGCAAAGTGTGTGTTCAAGATGAATGCAAATGTGTGAAACAAGAGAGTTGTGACAGCCATGAGGACAAGAAAATTTATGTTGGTCTTCAAAAGAGAGCAAGTAACTCTTCAAATTCACCTCCTCAAGAAGGCGATAAAGGAGAATGTTCAAGAACTTTGTTGCAAGTTCAATCTGTCAAGCATGCAAAGTCTGTGTTCAAGATGAATGCAAATGTGTGAAACAAGAGAGTTGTGACAACCATGAAGAAAAGAAAATTGTTGTTGGTCTTCAAAGGAGAGTTGATAACTCTTCAAATTCACCTCCTCAAGAAGGCGATAAAGGTGAATGTTCAAGGTATATTTCTGCCTGTAATTCGGTTTCTTTTGATTATGTTGAGCATGGTAAATTTTCATGTAAAAATGGGAGAAAAATTCCATGTACATATTGTGGTTTAGATAACCATCATGTTTCAAAATGTTGGAAAAGATTGACCACATTCAGGAAACTTTCCAAGCAAAGGCAACTTGAAAAGAAGATGCAAAAGAGTTTCACTCACTGCCAGAAGAGGGGTCATCTCATTGACCAATGTTGGAAATTACATCCAACCACTCATTCACAACACAAGAAGCAGATGGATAAAGAGACTGGCAAGAATGGAAGAGGAGATTCCATCATCGATGTGAGTCAAGATGATTCACAAGAAGAAGATTTTCAGCAGAAAAAGTCACCATTGAATTGGCTTGGTAAGAAATGGTTAGATTTATTGAACAAGTAAGGCTTGCATTTCTCTATTTGTAGATGCACTTTTCATCCTTATGTATGCATTTCTGTTGAAAGTATGACAAGTTGCAGCAGTTTATCACAACGTGTATGATGTAAGATTGCATGTGAATGCAATTCTATTGAAGGCATTCTTGTTGTTGCACAACTTCGCCAGGAGGATGTAAAAGATGGGTATGATACTCACTATTTGCAGCCATATAGCTTTTCATTTCAGCTCTTATGTACCCACATGTTTTTGGGTTTATGTACTTATGTTTGTACTTGAAGGAGAGTTGAAGAGCTATGCACATGCATGTGATTTTGTATGTGTAAAAAATGAACTTTGTGATAGTTCATTATGAGTGACTCATGATTGTGACATGGTTGTGTATCATGAATGTCGACTTTGGGAAGTCGATATGTTTCAAATGGGTCTCAACTTGTGTCGATGTTGTCTTGACGACTATGTTGTGTCGATCATGTTTTTTTCCAACTTATGTTTAGTCGATGGTGTTTGTCGACTTGTAAGTTGATTTTGAGTACACCAATATGTAGGAAAACGCCATGTACTTTGATGAAGTACAAGATGCGACAGTTATTTCTTGAAGAGAAAAAGAGTTGGTTGGCATTATTTTCATTCTTGTATAAAATTTGTTTTCAAGATTGATGGTTTTCTTGTATTGTGACAAGATGTCGCAGGAAAGTATTTTGCAGCCATTGTGGAGAGGATTTTGTTGACGCCAAAGAGTTCACACAAGGGACTTGATTCTCAGTGGGAAGGTTGATAGCTTCCCAAGAAAAAAGAGAACAGTGGGTCAGCAGCAGCCAGAGAACAGTGGTTGAGGGACATAGTGAGTTGCAGTGCTAGGCATGTCAAGGTACTCAGGTGATTGCCAAAAAGACTTTTCGAGTAGAATCAGTTGATAGAACTTGGAAGAAGAATATTATTAAAGCTCGGGCAGATAATCATCAGCTTTTGTGGGTCCAAAATCCTTTTAGTGGGAAGGTGTGATCAGAATCTGGACCAGGGATCAAAATTTATCCCAAAAATCAAAGTGCTCGGAATCGCTTCAAAACGGACAGGTGTGTAGGCCTCATTCTCACAAACCCAACGTACTTAGAACAAGTTCAAACGAACATCGGATGAGTGATATATCACATTCTGTTCGATTTGCCAAATAGACAAAAAAAATTGTTGACTGTACAGTCCATACAACTGATGTGGCAGGGTCGTACAACTGACGTGACAGGTGACATGTCAGTGCTGATGTGGAAAGTGTTGATTTGACAGATGTGTGGTCGTATCATTTTCTGACACGTGGCATCATTTTGGCAAATGGTATGTTTCCACGTGGCACCTTTGTATATGGTGTAGTTTAAAAGTTTAGTGGAGTCTGTGGGGGTCGAACCCCAGACCTCCCATGCATGCTGCACTTTTGCAATGGGTTGGCTACCACTAGCCCACATGGTGGTTATTACCATAGAACGTGCCCACATTTATTTAAATTGTATCATGTTGCATTTTGGCGCACGTCTGGGCTGGGGCTTAGCCCCAGCCCTCGGTTATATGTGCCTTATCCATATGACCCTTTTCCACACAATTTTGCACGGGGTTTAAACCATTCAAACGGTTAATTCAGCATCCACCACTTGTCAATTCCATGTTGATTTTTGGAACGAGGCCCTTTTTTAGCACTGGGACGTGATCATATGCTCCCCCATGCGCCCAACACCTCCGCGATTTGGGGGCTTAGTTATCTAATTATTTGACAAATTCACATGTTTCACGAGAATGGCGCATGTGCTGGGTTTAGGCATGGGAAACGCCCAGAATCTAGGTTACTCACACAAGAGTGCGTTTTGGTGAACCAAAGACAACAAGCTTGAAGGAGGAAAATGGTAGGAGGCCTATCTTCTTCAGTTTTTGGCCAAATGAGGTGCCGAAAAAGCCCAGGTAGGGGTTTTTGGAAGTTTTGAATCCATTGGCACAGGTTTCAAAGGAATTTGGAGACTTCTATTGTAGGTTTTTCTACATTGAAGTTTCAGAGAGCTCCAAGGAGCTTAGGACCACCATTGAAGGAGGTCATGCTCAGATGAGCCCAAGTCCATTTCCAGTGACTAAATAGTCATTATTGACTAATTGAGATTTTCTAAAATCATTGGGACAGGTTTCAGAGGCATTTGAGGAGTTTTACAGGTGTTTTTTCCACAAGGAAGCTTAGGGAAGCTCAAGGCCACTAGTAGAAGAGGTCATGCCCAGATGAGCCAAGGTCTGTTTTCAAAGATCTAATAGTCATTTTTGGGGTTTTTATGTATTATGAACCCAATGGTACAATTAGTAAATCCATTGGAGTTGAGAAGCATCTTGTAAAAGAATCTTTGACAAACTAATCCCAGAGAGCCTAGTCCATTGATGGAGGCTCAAGGAGATGTAGCCCAGTTGGGGGTGAACTCCTTTATCATGTTGTTATTGTTGTGAGTTGTTGGTTATATTTTGCTGGAATTTATATTTGTTGTTGTATTCTTTAAACAACATATTTAACCTTTCAAATACCTCACACATAAACACCTAAAAGAAGCATAAACTTGACACATAAATTCTCTTGCACAACTAAGACATTGAGCAAGGTCCTGAAGTTTATTTTAATGGAGTAGAGGGTGCTTGCATAGAAAAACAAGTCAACCCCCTATTTTCATATCAATGCAAGACATAGAAAACAAACTAGCAAAGATACAGAAAACTTTCATTTCAGGAACCCGAACTGTTGATCTAATGGAAGAGGAGGAGAAGCTCCAAGCGTAGCTAGAAGAGAGGAAAAAACAAGAGGAAATTTTGTGGAGACAGAAATCCATGGTCCAATTGCCTAAAGAGGGGGAAAAGAACACAAATTTCTTCCATAGAGCTATGGTGCATCACCGATACATAAACAAAATAACTCATTTGGAGGATGCCCAGGGAAATCCAATAAAATAACACACCCAAATTGAGGAAGAGATCAAAAACTATTACAAAGATCTAATAACGAAAACCAGTGAGGATAGAATGGTAGCAATCCGGTGGGTAACCAGTCACATACCCTCTCTGGTGACTCCAGAACAGAATGCAACACTATTGAGACCCATCACTCAAGAATAATTGGACCAGGCAATGAAAGAAATTCCCTTAGGAAAGGCCCCTGGCCCGAATGGCTTCACCACTGACTTATTCCATCACTGTTGGGATTTAATTAGGGAAGAGGTATGGCAGGTAGTTGAGGAATCTAGGACCTCAGGCCAGGTCCTCTCCGCTCTCAATGCTACCTTTCTCACCCTAATTCTGAAAGAGGAGAGGGTCACTCATCCCAAAAAGTTCAGACCAGTTTCCCTCTGCAATGTCATCTACAAAATCATTACAAAGGTTATTGCAAAGCGCCTTAAGCCAATTCTTCCTTTTGTCATATCCAAGGAACAAGCAGGCTATGTAGAGGGGAGACAAATCATGGACAACATCATACTGGCTCACGAGGTCATCCACTCCCTCAAGACAACTAAAATACTAGGTATGCTCATCAAACTAGATCTCTCAAAATCTTTTGACAGAGTCAACTGGCAATACCTCCGCTCCATTTTAGAATCATTTGGCTTTGATCAGCAATGGGTAAAATGAATCTTAAACCTCACCTCCTCATCATTATTCTCCATTCTCATCAATAGGGTTCCTTCCTAATCGTTCTCCCCTTCTAGAGGCATCAGATAGGGAAACCCCCTTTCGCCTTTTCTGTTTGTGATCATGTTGGAAGGCTTGGGGCATTACATCAAGATAGCGATCCTGGAGGGCTCCCTCAAGGGATTACCCGTGCACAACATCCAGTTGGCACCCTCGCATAGTAAATTTTTTTATGACACTCTCCTCATGAACACCCCAACTGCAGGAGAGGCCAACAAGCTCAACTCCATCCTCTCTAATTTTGTAAAGGCCTCAGGCATGACTCTCAACCTAGACAAATCCAAACTCTACTTCTTCAACATGCCGATAGAAATCCAAATTCATATCTCTAGACTCCTGGGTATACCCAAGACCTCCCTTCCATTCAACTACCTAGGAATTCCTCTAACCGGCATGTTGGCAAGATCCATTTCCTGAGACAGTCAGCTTCTTTCCATTTTTAATAGGCTGAATAATTGGACCTTTATGCCCCTCAACATTGCAGCCAGACTGGTCCTTCTCAAATTAGTTTTGCAAACCTTGCCTACTTACCTTTTCACAGCCTTGGCAGACCCAAAGTAGGTCATCATAGCAATCCAAAACCTTCAACGCAACTTCCTTTGGCATGGGCACCAACCAAACAAGAATGGGCTCTAGTAGGATGGGACAAGCTCTGTACACCCAAAAGTATGGGAGAGTTGGGACTTTGTGATCCGAGAAAACCCAACCAAGTTATGGGTGCCAAAATGTGGTGGAGATGGCTAAAGACCCCAATATCATTATGGGCACAAATATGGAAACAAAAATATGCTCCACTCACGCAAGAAGACCAACTCATTTGACACAATGACCAAATACAGGGATCCAATATTTGGAACACAGCCTGGAAAAACAAAGACTTAGTGCAAAATCATGCCTTTTGGGAGATACGAGATGGAGGAAGTGCATTGTTCTGGCAGGACTTGTAGCAACAACACAAACCTTTAAGTGACTTGGAAGAACTCAACCCCCTTAGATAGACACTGAACCAAGCCACGTTTCTAAGGGTGAAAGATCTTTGGAAAACTACAGATCGAAGACTGTCGTGGCGTCAATGGAAAACATCTAATCAGGAGCTACTATTCCCAAAGGAATTAGACCTACAAGCCTAGAAACACTATGCAAGTCACAGGAAAAACCACAACCGAGAAGGCCCGGACATTCTCAGATGGGGGCACTCCACCACTGGTAACTTCTCAGTCAAAGAGGTCTATTATCTATAGGGAAACTATCAAAATCATGATAGGGGGAACATATGTAACAAGGTATGGAGCCCCTCACTCTGGCCTAAAGTGTCCACCTTTTTATGGCTTATAGCGCACAACCATGTCTTAACCTGGGATAACCTCAAAAAAAGAGGTTTCATAGGACCCTCAATCTACTCCTTCTGCCAGGAACAAGAGGAAATGAAGGAGAATCTCTTCAACAGTTGTCCCTTCAGTCAATGTATTTGGGATCAAGGAGCTAAAGTAATGCGTAGATCAAATAGAGACATGAGTAGCATCAACAACACAATATAAAATTGGGATTCACTCTCCTACAAAAATCCTATTCTGGCACACATTTGGCAACTCCTCCCAGGATTCACTCTCTGGCAAATTTGGAAGGAAAGAAACAAAAGAATCTTTCACTCCAAGGCCTCCACACCAACCCTAACTTGGGAGAAAATTGTCATGCTCATCAAAGAAACTATAAAAAGAAAACCATGGAAACCATAGGACCTAAAATGCACTCTTGAGGAGCAATTCATACTTCAGAGTTGGCAGACTAACCTGACTAATCAACTTGCGGTAACTGCACCTAAACGCCAGCACAACAGCCCAACCACCTGGTCCCCTCCTCCAATAGGATTCATAAATATCAACTTTGATGGGGCATCGAAAGGGAATCCAGGACCTCCGGGATATGGAGCCACACTCATAAACTCTAATGGAGAGATCCTATGCCTAGTAGCAGGATACTTGGGGGAAAGCACAAACAATGTGGCAGAGCTCACTAGCCTTTTACAAGGTCTCCAAGTAGAAATTGATAACCACTTCCACAAGCCTATCCTGGAGGGGGACTCACAAATTGTCATTCATCTAATCACCAAGATTTTCCATGGGGAAAGCCCAATGAAAATTTCACCCAGTTGGAGACTCTCAGGGTTGCTAGGGGGATTTGGGGCCCTCCTCAGAACCAACCTCAACATCATACCCTCCCATGTGAAAAGAGAAGCAAACAGGGTAGCAAATTTCCTAAAAAATGAAGGGGTAGCAACGGAGATGGAACACATCTACTAGGAGGCACACATCTATACAAGCTAAGATATCTCAGACTGATGTCAAGATTTTTCCAACAAGGATTTACTAACCCCGGATGGGGTGCCACGTTGATCAAATTGGCCACGTGGTGGAGAGCTTGGAAAGGCCTTAAATACAGGCCACCGACGCCCATATCCTCACCATTAAGATGGGAGCAAGCCCATGGGAAGATGCCTCTCATGCGCGTGAAGAGGACGGACGCACAGGGCACTAGGGGGATAGCCTTAATGGCTAATCCTGTCACAGTCACCCTCATGTTTATCAGGGGTTCTGGATGGGATACAATGCGTTTTGAATTCGATCAGCTGAAGTTTGAAATTTTTTAGCGCTGGTGCAGAGCTAGCCACCAAGTTGACGTGTTGGTTATAGTTCTGATCATCCACATGTCGAGCGCAAGAGGCCAGCCTCGTAGAGGCACAACATGGTATGCTTTTGATGCTCAGAGGAAGAGACAACATAAATTTGAGAGGACATTGTCCATAGCTCAGACGCAGAGAGCCCGTAAGACCAGAAAGCCTAGGATGCCTCGCATGGCCTATGTGGAGGAGATTGCTCCGGAAGAACCCATCCAGGTTCCTCCAGAACATCTCCTCTTCACTGTTACTGATAATTGGAATCCGCCAACCTTATTTTCAGAAGAAGCTAAGCCATGGGCCATAGAGATGCTGCACAATCATAAGGAAGGCGACCCAGTAGAGGAACCCACCACTTTCTATGTCGAAGAAGAAATCTTGGATGGTGTGGAAGCGACGACGACTTCAGCAGCAAGTGAATTCTCGAGGGAAGCGGACCACCTAGAAGCTCATTGAGGACAACAAGACATGTGCATGACTAGAGAAATAGAAGAGAGTCAGGTAAGGGAGGGTGGCAGGGTACCGGAGCCACGTTCCCTCTCTTTCAAGCTGGAAGTACGGCATGTCCAACCTTCATTCCTCCACCCGAAACACCTAGAGATGATATTTGGAACGAGAAGCCTGGTGGAAGACAGGGATGATTTTAAGGATGGGAATTTATTTTAAAATGTAGAAACCTTGGTGAATCTTACTTATCCTTCATATTCCAACTATAAATGTTTGGCGATATTTTTGTAAAAATATTCAAATTTCTAAGGATTTTATATAGTTTTTATAAAATTTTGGCGATTTTTAAGGTAAAATACTTTTATGCTATAGAATTTAGACGAATCATTTTTAAAATAGAGAATCTCATTTTTGGAAAAACCATGGAAAATTAGCCCATGAGCGAAATTTAGCCCCTAAAATCATCCATGGTGGAAGACCAAATCCAACGTGCCCTCCAAATCAACCATCACCTCGACATGATGTATGATGCCTATTCCAACACATCACTAGGATGATGGTGCCCAATGTGTGCAAAACCCTTTGCACTCCCATCCAGAGAGGGACAGAATGAAGTAGATGATGGAACCACTGGGTGATTGCTACTGTGAATGTTTCTGGTTAGAAGTTTTGTTTTGTTTAGAACTAGGGCTCTAGCTCTGTTAAACTTTCAATATGTTGTCAGTAGTAAGCTTAGGAAACATTTTCAGACTAATGGTTTCCATACATCGTGGTTTCCTTTGGGCAGGACGGATGGCAGGCTGGTTTGTGAAACAAGTTGCATAGGAAGCCAGATGTCTCAGTTTCCATTTTCTAGGTGGGACAGTTGGCATTCCAAGTGTTATTATAAGCCTGCACTTTTAATTCAATAGGATCCTCCTTTTTTTACTTAAAAAAGAAAAGAACACATTTTCATTATGTAGATCTTCTTATCACGTACAGATTTTGTAAATCCATAAAAACAGTGCATGTCTTGTAAATTAAAAAATATATTCACATTTTGAACCTTCTATCATAGTACCATGGTGAGGCCTCTACGTTGAGATCAAAACTTATAGCAGGAAGTTTGAGATATGCATACCTCTAAAAGGAAGGCATTTTGAGATGGTTAGAAGGTTGAATGCTTTGTCTTACCTTTTCAGCAGAGCTCCTCAGATTGGAAAAAGAATTAGATATATTAGTTTGTGAGGGTATGGTATCCTTAGCTGCATATACACATATACCAAACGTCTTCCCACTAGAAGGAGGGTATCCCGACAATTTAGTTTAGTCTTCTAATGGCATGCATAGAGCCTCCCAAATACCTAAATCCATGTGCTTAGTTTTCATATATCGAATTCTATCCAAAGCCAAAAAATCCTTGAAATCGTCTCCAACATTACCCATTGTCGGGAATTTAACCTCTACTCATTCTGTCTCAGTATTTGAGGCCAGATTTTGACCAGATGCACTTGATTCCAATTCAATCAATCATTTAGATCCCTTGCAAGAAGCCATGGATTTTCCCTTGGGATCGACTCTGAAGGGTCGATGGCGCCACTTTGGGCAACGTAGTTTCAAATATTGTGCACCAACAGGCTATGTGAGAGAGTTCTCAAAAATAATGAGTAGTGCACACACTAACTATGACAAGATGAGCTTCAGATCTAATGACTTATTTTGTCAACGTTGTTGTTGGTTATCTCTACCTCTCTTTTATTGTTCTGCATCAAATTCTTCTCTCCAACATCTATATGCATCAACCTACTAACTAAGAGACTCACACTTATATGGATAGTGACTCAGACTTCTTGCAGAAGCTAAGACCGACCCAACATTTAAAGTCTGTCATTAATTTGATTGACTTTCACACTGTTAGACTGACTGACTATTTGACTATTGACAGACTAACAGACTACTGAAAAAATAATTGATAGACAAATCCGCCCCGAGATGAAGATCTCACCTACTTGCAATTACAATAAGAATAAAAAGTGACTAAACTTTCTTTATACCTATTTAATATAAATTTTAAAATTTCCTAAGTCATTTCAAAAAATTAATTTATTGAATTATATATAGTTCAGGTTGTTTGACGAGGCTATTTTGATTTTTCTTCGTTCTTCAGAAAAAATGAAAATATATCAATTTGAGGTCGTACGTGGAAAGCTGTAGGGGTGGGTGTTGATGACGAAGTGGAAATTGGGGAGTTGGAATATAGGTTTAGTGTTTTGTTTAATGGTTTTTTTCACAATATTGCTCGTCCAAGGCACGCCATTGTTCGATGGTTTTCCCTTGCTTGTTGTCGTTTTATCTACGTCACATCTTGCATTCCTAAGGCATTGTGCTTGTTGTGGTGTTATCTATGTCAGATTTTTCATTCCTGAGGCGCTAACGGTGGGATCATAGTTTAGGTTGATAACCGGGTTTAATGGTTCATTTAACTCTCTCGCTAGGGAACTTAGCTTTTTGTTGTCCCTCATATTTTCATTCAACTTATTGTTGTCTCTCTAGATGTGGCCTCTTGCGAATGATGACACTATGTGGCCAGATTCTAGTTTTTGCTGAGAAGTTGAATTAAATAATAGGTAAATAACTCTGTCCAACAAAGAATAATCCTATTATTTTTAATACAATCAATCAAATTTTCAAACCTTTATATCATTTAATATTAATAAAAATTGTAATTTCCTTTTATAACAATCTACTTTATTTTCTTCAAGTTCGTTACACTTTAAAGGATAGGTAAGTTAATGTACCTATTTAGACATGTTAGTTAATGTGATTTTCTTCAAGTTCGTTACACGTTACACTTTAAAGGATGGGTAAGTTAATGTACCTATTTAGACATGTTAGTTAATGTAATTAAGTGTAGATTAAATATCTTATTGAATTTCAATTATTAAGAAAGGTTATGTGAAGTTTGTTCACCCTTGGAAAAGCAAATTATTGCAATCAAACTAAACATTGAAACATTGAACTAGAAATATTATCGATGTGATATAAGATATTGCTCTTTGTTAATATTATATTGTTTTCATATAGAATATTATATTATTTAATATTAATACAAGGGAATTACAACTTTTATTTTATTAATATGGGATTAGTAGTTTTATCAACTAAAACTACTAATTCCTCAACCATTGCTTGCACAAGATAATAGACTATTAAGCCTATAATCCATTATGTCTAACAAATCCTATTGTTCCAACAATTACAACTCTATCCAACAAATGATAATTCTATTATTTTAATACAATCAATTAAATTTTCAAATCTTTATATCATTTAATATTAATAAAAGTTGTAATTTCCTTGTATAACAATCTACTTTATTTTCTTCAATTTCGTTACACTTTAAAGGATAGGTAAGTTAATGTACCTACTTAGACGAGTTAGTTAATGTAATTAAGTGTAGGTTAAATATCTTATTGAAGTTCAATTATGAAGAAAGGTTATGTGAAGTTTTTTCACCCTTGGAAAAGAAAATTATTGCAATCAAACTAAACTTTGAAACAATGAACATTGAAACATTGAACTAGAAATATTATATTGCTAAATTTAACTAGAAATATTATTTTCTTGGCATATAAGATATTGCCATCTATTAAATATTGTTGTCTATTAAATAGGATATTGTTGGTATAAGATAAATGAAATCTCTTTCCAATCACTACAGGTATCGTTGTCGATCAACATTATGATATATTCAATGTTGTCTAATAAATAATTGTGAGAGTTGTATATTAACTATATGCCAAGGCTAAACGTTAAACGTTGTCTATGATATAAATATTCAACGTTGTATGTTATATATATATATATATATATATATATATATATATATATATATATATATTATGACTTCATTGTTCATATATTAATTTAGATGTCCATTCAATGTATGTTTTAAGTGTATAAAATTGTTGTCTAGCACATCTAGACTGATATCGTTATTTGAAAATTTATATCTAATAATAAAATAATGCTAATATCGCTATCAATAATGAGTGGTAAATGGTTGTTTGTAACAATGGTATTTCTGTCTAATCAACACATAATAAGATCGATGTCATACATGTTATAAAATTATTGTCATACATTTTAAACCGCTACCCCTTCATAAAGTTGTCTAGTAAGGATATGGCTGAGTAAAGACGAAATGAAAAATGCAGACTTAAAATTGCAGACACAAGAATAAATTCGTAGACACCTGTATGATTTCGCAGACATAAACTCATAGAGCATGCAGATTCATAGAGAAGATATAAATTCGCAGTCACACAATATCAAAACGATGAGTTTAACCTATTACAAAACACACAGAGACCTTCCAATCAAAGTTCTTGGTAAATCGAGGAGTGAAGGCAGTGCTTTATGCCATTAAATTTGCAGAGTAAGAAATGTGCATTGTGCCGTTAAATTCGTGAGTAAGTACTGGGCAATTAGGCCATTAAAATATTGAGTAAGTAATGGGCGTTATGCAAATAAAATTATGAGTAAGAACTGGGAAATTATCCAAATAAAATCGTGAGTAAGAATTGAGAAAATATGCCATTGAAGCACCACTAGTTACACAATAGAAACACCACCAAATGCGCGGTTAAAATGCTACCCCTTTTGACAGCAAATATGCCCCCATTACGCAGTAGAACCACTACCATTGGCACAACAAGGATGCTACCGGTTACACAACAATACACCCCATTTACACAGTATAACCGCCACCAAGGGAACAACAAAGACACTACCCATTTACAGAGTAAATACACCCCATTTACACAGTATAACCTCCACCAAGGGAACATAAAAGACACTACCCATTTACATAGTAAATATGCCCCATTTACACAGTATAACCACCACCAAAGGCACGAAAAAGACACTACCCAATACACAGAAAATAAGAAGGCATTCAAGTATAATTTCGTTGTTGTTCAAGTGTAAAAATGCAGGCATTCAAGGTAAAATTTCCGATGTTATTCAAGGCATTAATTTATCGTTATTCAAGTGTAAAAACACAGTCAATATATAAATTAAAATGTTGTCATTCAAATTTTACCAATCAAAAGTTGGGAACTTTCATTAAAATTGCGGAGAATAAAATGTCATCCAGAATGTAGAGATGATATTAAAAATGCAGAGAGTAATGATAAACAATACACAGATATGCTCAATCACAAGAAGGTGCAAAGACAATCATTCAACCATAAATCAATCAACCACAGGGATAAGTAAGTGATAGATAGCTGGGAAAAAATTATCCTTCGCTCATCATCCATGCACATAAAAGAAATTCATTAGAATCTATAGGTCTTTAAACATAGAAGTGACGACCGTCAATTAAGCTCCTGGAAGACTGCTCAGGCATGGACTGATGACCTAGGGATAAGGGAAAAATATAAAGCACAATATATTCATAATATTCATTAAAACCCACATAGATAAATCATGGAAATTAGAAGTTGAGTTCACCAAAGGAAATCCATTCAGAAAACAACAAGCAAGGGGGTTACAATACTGTAGGAAAACAAGTGCAAGATAGTGCATGACAATGAAATCTTAAACCAAGCACCGAGAAAATAACATGTGTAAATTTAATTTCATAGTAAGTAACAATTTAAATCAGCGTACCTTAGCCAACGTGAATGATCCATAGTTTTGTCCCACACGCACTCCGTCCAGATCCCACTTGCTGACCGGTGTGACCTCACCGATACCTCCCAGCCAACACTAGGGGTACTCTTATTCCCCCTGAGCCCCCTGAGTCGCAAAGGGCCCACACACACTATACCAGAGAACATCTAGCACCCATCTCGCCTCGCAAGGTCGAGATACCACTCGTTACCCTAGATGGGTATCCCAACTCCCACAAGATAAGTTCAGTCAAGACAAAAATTTAGTAGCGTAACGTTACGCATAAAGATGAGATCCATACTCCTCCTCCTCCCTCCTTTTTATAGAGTTTTTAAGTGATTTCTTTCCCAAATTCTCATTTAAATTTTTTTTTATTAATTTAATAAAAAAAAAACCTCTCACGTACACATGTCACCCATCCCCCTAGTTGCACCAAAAAATTAATTTCATTAATTATTTAATTATTCCTATTTCCCTCACCCATTCCTAAAAACGCTCCTTGGTGTCCCAATATTCCCTTACAAATCTTAAATGACTTATGCCTTACTAAATTCTTAGTAGAGTTCAAAAATAACAAGTTCCCAAGGAAAGATTGCTTACTAAGTTAGACATTCATCATTTTCTTTATGTTTCCCCCTTTTCCCTTAGTTTCCTATTTCCTTTAAGTTTCCCTCTTTTACCTTTTTATAGCTAAAACTCAATTTAGCAAGTGTATAAAAACAACCTTTTACCCCTTTTTCTTTTTAATTAAAAATTTAATTAGCATAAGTAGATAAAACAATCATTTCCATTTTAAAATTTTAATCCCCCAATATAATTTGATTTTAATAAATTAATTGAATTTCTTACACCCTTCTCATTACAAGTTTAATTATGATTATTATTTTTGACCACATGTGTTACTTAGACCTAGATTTTAATTTCACTAGGTTGGGCGACATTTATATTAGGGAAAAAATTGTTTCTAAATCTTACTTGTCACATCATTCATTTTAAGGTCGTCTAGGTTTATTCACTTACTAGTTAAAAACACGACGAGCAGGGTTTGTATTCCCATTAGCATAACGAGGTAAGGGGTATGGGAAAAACCAACCCCCCAAACCAAGTGGAATAAAAGCCTCTCCCTTAAGGACACACTAGGTGCTCTAAGGGTGCCACTCGCCTCTTTTTGTTTTCCTTGCGCGATGTGTCCTTTAGGACGCACTGTGCACTCCAAGGGTGCCACTCACTTCTTTCCTTTTTCATTGCGCGACGTGCCCTTGAGGACGCACTATGTGCTCCAAGGGTGCCACTCGCCTCTTTCCGTTTTCCTTGCGTGACGTGCCCTTCAGGATGTACTACGTGCTCCAAGGGTGCTGCTTGCCTCTTGACTGACTTGGTAAACATCAAAAACCCCTGGAGTCAATACTCCACTAGGTGATCTTGTGGGAGACTAAGGGCCTCTAAGGAATAAGGCCCCTGCCTTATTGCGTGCCCCTTAGAATCATCGTGAGTGATTTTCACAGTCTTCCCTCACGGCATCATGGGTCTTCTCGAACTAGGTAATCATTAACCTACAGTTCGAGCCACGATGGGAGTGCTATTAGGTTGTGGTAGGGCTACTGTCCACACCTCTCCCTCAAAGTCTCTAGTTGTCGTGTGTGACCCCTCTACTCCACATGCGAGTCTGGTCGGCAAGCTATCATCAACCTGCATCATCAACGAATCATGTCAGCAATAATAATCAATCATCATAAGATCTAATCAGATGTATATATGTCATATAAACAACAATCAAACCCCAGTAGTCCACTCCCTGACTTGATCCAGAGTCCAAGGGTTTCATCAATGCCTCTGCATCCTCGAGGTCCAAAGTCCTGCACACTTAGGAGAACCCGGTCAATAGCACATGTCTATGTAAATACACAAAATAACATATCATCATATCCATAATGCCTCATAATCATAATCAAACAACCAATAGTATAATAATTTGGATCACTTGCAAGCAAGTGTCCTCACAGAACAAGTTCACTCAGTGTGCACAAGAGCGGGATGTTATAGTTTCAAAAACCTGCTCGTCCAAGGTACAATATTGTTCGATGTTTTTTCCTTGCTTTTTGTCGTGTTATCTGCATCACATATTGCATTCCTGAGGCGTTGTGCTTGTTTTCATGTCATCTGCATCATATTTTGCATTCCTGAGGTGTTGACGATGGGATCATAGTTTGGGTAGATAACTAGGTTTAATGGTTCATTTAACATTCACTCTTGCTAGGAAACTCAGATTTTTGTTTTCCCTCATATTTGCATGCAACTTGTTGTTGTCTCTCTAGATGTAACCTCTTGCGGATAATGACACTGTGTGGCCACATTTTGGTTTTTGCTGAGAAGTTCAATTGTCCTTATCCCATGAGGGTGTTGTTAATGTTGTGGCACTTGAAAATGCTAGGGTTGATAAGGATTTCTATGAGCTCATTCATCTGGTATAGTTGTTTACTAAAAGAAGGCTCATGACCCTAGGGCCCTGGCTACATTCAGTTTTCTTGTGTGGTGAGCGATTTTCTTGTGGTGGAAATTGCATAATGAGCTTCTTGTTTTCTTATTGGGGTTTTATTTACATGGTAGTGTGGTAATCATTGGTTTTAGTGTCTATTGGGCCTGAGATATGATCACTTTTATGATGGTTATTATACACTTTTTCCGCATGTACATATGTGTTTTTCATATTTTAAAGGATCTTTTTGAAGAATTTCGTGATAAAATGGTATGATCGGCACAAGGTATGTATAATTCATGTTTAATGATTGTATCAAGTATAATTCATCATGTTTTTATGTTTCCAAGAGCTAATTCACGTTTTTATGGTGTTACAGAGAAAAATGCACTACATTTCTAGTTCCGACACTTGATCCGGCACTCATTCCATCACTCGTTTTGGTACTCGATGCAACATTCATTCCAACACTTCGTATTGCACAAAAACGTAGGGTGACTTGGCGGTTATGGTATTGGCGACCAGTGATGGGAAAATCAGGCACGTGGGTTTTGTTCATAATTGTCCCCTCTAGCTATTGAGCTCCAGACAACTCAGTTTCAGTTGTTCAAAGAGGGTGATTATTGGCTCGCTTTGTTTCGGCAGTTAGGGCACCATTAATGAAATTTACCAATTTTAGAAGTGGTTCGAACTTCCCGTGGTCGACCACTTGACATGTAAACATTATAAATACCACTAGGATGATCATAAGATTGTTAACCAAGTAGAAGAGCCAATGTATTAGAGACAAATTCGTTTTTTTCTCTGTTTTGAGTTTTTACATTGCCAGATTATGCCAAAACTGTGTTTTTTGTTTTTTATGGTGAATTCGACCTGTTGAGTTCATGGTGTGCTTTTAGAGAGTGACCATGACTTGCTGGGGGGCCATCAATAGTATGGTAACTGTGTGTGTGTTGTTCATGCATTTTATAATTTATTTGTCTCTTTATTTCCTGTACATGCATTATCAGTTTATTAACTAGTTTGTTGTTGTAGTTTAAATTGTTTTGATTCCCTTTTGCAGGTTAGAATGACGGAGTGTGTTAGAATGCATTAATCCCGTAGATTAGGAACGGATTTGCAAATCCCTAGACTAACCCCATGTGTAATTAGATAGTAGATTGTGCTTTTATTTATGATTTTAGAATCCAATTTAAAACTGAGTTTTAATTAGAATAGAACAAAGTTTTTAATTGATCTTTCTTTGACAAGGATTTGATGGAAGGACAGAGTCAATTTCAGTTTTTAATCATAGCTTGCTTATTTCATTTTTATATAGATCTTGTGCAATTAGTTGTTAGTTTACTTTTTAAAAGTCATTCTTTAATTTACGTTTTTAGTCATTTCTTTATCACAGTTTGAATTGTTAAAGTGGATATAGCATAGTTTTCATTTGATGTAATTTCCTTCCTAGAATTAGATTGCAATTGTATTTTTTAGATTAATAGCTCGAGTTTAAGTATGATTTTTTCTTATGTAGTGTAGAAGTATAATGATGATCTCATTATGTTGTTGATGGTTAATATATGAATATGCAGGGTATTTAACATTCACACAACCACCAGCATTACATTTGAGTGTTTCATAGACTATAGATAGTTCATTTCTTTGTAGATTAGAAGAGATAGTTACTTGTTTTCATAGATTAGAATGAGGTTTTATTTGTTTTTCTAGGGTAGATAGACTTTACTTTGATAGATTAGATAGTAGTTTGTTTGTCATAGATTAAGAATTAGTGGTATCATTTCTTGCTTTCAATAGAATAGATTTCCTTTCATGCATTGCATTAAGCATTTAGATTTCCTTTCACGCATTAGAAATAGTTTTGCATTAGGCATTTAGTTCACTTGCCTCTTAGGCTAGATAGTTGTTCAATGAGAAGTTTTACTTGCAGTAGTTAGTTTCCTTTGCTTACTCGTCTTTTGCAATAGTTGGTTAGTTAGGTGCCTTTACTTACTTGTCTATTTTCTTTGGTAGGTTAGTTAGGTGTCTTTGTTTACTTGTCTATTTGCTTTAATAGGTTAGATATGTGCTTTTGCTTACTTGATTATTTATTTGCTTTCATAGGGTAGTTTCTCATTGAATGCAAGTTGGCAAGTTAAAGAAGTTTTCTTTTGTCATTTGCTTATTATGCTTAGTAGTTTGCTTTTGCTTATTGTTGAACTAGTTTGCTTTACATAGTGTTTTACTTGCTTTCTTAGGAACTATCCATCGATCCTTGGCCCAAAAGTACTTAGGTTACCTAGTTTCAAGTTGCTTAGTCGGGTTTTCTAATTAGATAGGTTTGCTTGAGTAGATTAGCCTTAGATAGTTGATTTCATTAGTTAGACTATACTCCTACGAACCCTTCTACCTTTGGCATATATTTTTCTACAACTCTAAGTTTACTTACCCTGGGTTGACAATTCATTTGAGGTTTTTTAGTGTGTTTTTGGTGCATATAGAACACCCATCATTTTTGGTGTCATTGTAGTATAGTGGTAAGTATTCCTGCCTGTCACGTGGGTGACTCGAGGAGTTTTTTCAAGGTAAGAAGTAGTTAGGAAATAGATCATTCCTAGACCTTAGCATTAGATTGGTGGCGGGGGAGCTTTAAGACGAGAGGTAAGAACCTGTGCATCTGCTATTGCAGGCTCCCCCAAACCCAATTATAGTTTTTCTTTTTGTTTTTGTTTACTTTCATGAATAGACCTAGAAACTAGATGGTAGATTTTTCTTTTGTTTTTTCTTTCTTTCATGAATATACCTAGAGATCCAAAGGGAAGATACATTAAATCTAAATCAGACCTTTCAAACAAGGTTCCTTCCAATCACTTTGGGGGAAGGAACGTTCTGTTTATAAATCCACAGACCGATACTGAAAAAACAGGAGCTAGCTCAAATCAAAGAGCTAAAGCAGTCTCTAAAAGAGACTAAAACAGGGAGCACTATAGAAAAAAAAATTGAAGGACCAATAGTATTGGGACAGGAGGCAAGACCACTCGAGCCTTCCACAGAACCAAACAATGCAACCTTTGCTTTTACACCACCATCAGGAGATCTTAACTTTTTGGACATCATCTTTGTGTGAACCAAGTTTTATCAAATGGCAAGATGAACTTAGAAGCAACCATTAGCTTGAGGGAACTTTCTCAAATCCTAGCAGCAACCGGGATTTCTTCTTTTCAAGAAGAACATATTTTTGCAGTAGCCAAAAGTGTATCTACCTCTCCAGAAATATTAGAAGAATCAAGGTCCTATGAGCTACAAAATGATTTTCCTCACCAAAATGCTAAGGAAACTGAAAAATTATGGACTACATCCAGTGGAGAGCAATCACTAAGACCTAAGATTGAGGAGTTCTCAACATCCATCTCAACAGATCCTTTATGTGCTTTAGAAATCATTCATCAAAAAGAAGAGGATCTGCATAGCATGATGAAGGAGAGCATAGAAATTATTGTTGATGAACATCAAGATTACATTGAAATTTGGTTTGAAGAGGCCATCAGGCCACAATACTATTCTCTTCTTCAACACCTTATGATGCCAAAACAAGTAGGTTGGTTGGTTCTTCATATCCATGTAATCACTGCAGCAAATTTTTCATATATGGATATGAGTATGTTCCTTATCTTGCTCCACACATGGTTACATTGGAAGAGTTCTTATACTTGAATAAAGATTTTCCCTTTCTTTTTAGGTAGGGTAGCATAGTAAATAAAAGTTGTATGTTGTTAGTTTAGCTTAGACTCTAATGCAACCTCATTTTACATTTTCTTTTAATAAAATAACTGTGAGATGCATCTTCCAATGACTTGATCTCGTTAGTCTTTGATATTTTAGAGTGTGGTTTTTGCAAATAGTTTTAGAGATCTCTATAGGTATTTATCTCATCAGGAGTAGATAGTTCAAGGAAATATAAAAGAAGGATTTTTCTTCAAAACATTGTTACACTTGAACCCTGTTGTCTACTAAGCATCAAATGAATAATGAGTTGTTTTAATTAGCCATGTTTTTGCAAAGATTTTCATCTTCTTGTTCTTAAGACATTCCAAAGTAGTTGCTCTTGAAACTCTTCACCACTGTATAAGGAAGTGACACCGTAACCATCAAGCTTAGAGGTCTCTCGTACAGTTTTTCCAAGAAACCTGAGTAAGTGAGTCAAGTGTCTTTATAAAAGAGTAACGAGGAGGTCTAATTAGTGGTTAGTCATGGAAACATCACAATAAATTACAAAAGAAGAAAGTGAGTTGAGCCTAGAGATACCTTTTCACTCTTTCTCAATGGTACCATCCACTACACACTAAATAGCTTGATTATATCATATCTTTAGATAGGCCACATCCTCATAAGTACCCCTTACATCGGGACAATCATTAAATAATATAACGGAAAGTCATCCTCTAACATAAATACCATCCCAATTGAAAAAAAAAAAAAAAGAGAAAGAAAAAGTTGTTTTCAGAGTTGTTCCCCCATCTTCTTGTATAAGAAATCTTATACTAAAATATTAAAGGATGGAAGGCCAGTCTCTGAGGGTTTAAGAGGCTAACCCACCGGGATACTGAACAGGTCTACTAGCAGTGGGTATCGACCTATGGTATGACTAGGTAAACCCACCGGAGTATTGAACAGGCTTGTTGGCAATGGGGCATTCTACCTAGCGAGGATGGTAATCTTCCAAAAATAAATAATAAATTTAAACTTTTCCTGATGTACGACATTACTTGTAGACAAATCTGACATGAAGTATGTATGGTTAAGCTAAGTTTAATGAACTCCATAAACTTGCCATTGGGAACTAACTCTAAGACTATCTTGAAACTCTCTTGCCTATCTCTTCTTATCTATATATAGGATCTCTTATCCTATAGGTGGGGCCATCTTCTAACTGTCTCGTCAGACCAATCAATGAAATTTTATATTTACACTTGACATACTATAAATCTTCGGCTATCAAGAGAACTAACTGGTTTCCTATATTTTTTATTGTGAGGTGGCATAATACTTAGGTGTGGGGGAGGGGTTCATGAGTTGACAAATGATAACATTTCCTAGAAAAAATAAATCTTTGTAAAAATTCAAGTATTGTTTTCATGATACAAGTTATTACAACAACAATCATTTTATTTTGAAGTGCTAAACTCATGCGTGTTATAAATTTTTGTATATGTCCTTCAAAGACCACTATGTTGGTTTATTTTTATTACAAGTTGTTCATATGCAAGTGGATTGAGTGAACATGGTGGAAAAATCAACAACAATGGAACACTCTTAGCCTGTCTCAACTCCTATTCACTATGTTCGTGGCCTCTGATGAATCATTGCCTCAACCACAAAGTTCCCAAGAGTTGGAGACCGTTGGTTTAAACACCACCAGTTGTCAAGAGAAAGCTATAACATGGTTTTCAAAACCGAATTTCAGAACATCTCTGGAGCTAAGGGATACTCCAAGGAGTGGATAAAAGAGGAGATAATCAACCCTCTCATAGTCATCACTAGATTGATTACATGTGAAGGTAGATATTATGTCTTTAAAGCCTATCACTTTCGATCATTATCTCACTTTCGATCATTATCTCACTTTCAGTTCATTTTTCTTCTTAAAGAGTCTTGAGAGGATGTCTTCCCAAGTGGGGAAGAATGTAACCAATCCCCATAACAGCTTATTTCACCATGGCCTTATCAAACTACTTGTCTTAGCCGAATTGGGGAAAACATGGGATGAGTTCATTTACCAATTTGAAAACCCTCATCTTACAATCAAGACTAGTATTAAGACTCTTTATCTAGGGACTGTTACTCCACCCAAACCCTCATGCTCAAGCTATTCCTTTACTGGACCAAAAGTCCAAGAAACTTGTTGATACCCCTGCAACCTCATCGAGCAAGAAGACCAAGAAGCCTATTTCTAATTCATGGCACAAGGATGTGCCATATATTCGGTCTGGGGGAAGTTTCCTGAACAAAAAAATGCTAAGCACTTCCCATTTGTATAGAAAACCCATGAGAAGAGGAAGTAGGATTTCTGTCAAAATTTGGACATACTGTATTTTTACAATGTATTGGGATATTATATCAGCAGTTGTTTGTATTGGTATGCTAAATTATATACTCCTGACATCATTATGTGTGTTATAAGCTTGTTGTGCATTTTTTATACTTAACTATTCTTTGTGACAAATATAGAGCAATAACAACTACAAAATACTTACTGCCATCTATATTACAAGATTATGAAAAGAGGAATAGTTGTTTGAATTGTTACAAATCGATGAAAGGAAATAACAATTCTCCTGATTCACCATGTCTACCAGTTAGTATTTGTTAGTTCTGTCAGTGACCAGTGATCAAATTTACTCTTTCATGTGATTGATAGGGTTATTAGGTCAAATTGTTATATTTTAAAAATAAAATTCTCAAATACAATTTGACATATCTTGGTTGTAAAATTGTCATTGGTGTGTCTATGTTTCAATACTACTCTCTCCACTCATCCAAGGTCATAAATTCTCATCATGGTCATGTCATCATTCTTTGTCATAAATTTTCAAATGATTGTCTTGGTCAAAGTTCTACTTAAAAATTGGTTTTTGAATTAAGGAAGATGAATTTGACAGAAGTGAAAGAGGTTTTTGTCAATAATAGACCAACAAACAAAAACCTCCTTAATTTTATGCACAAGTGTTATTGTTTGAGATAAATCCCCCAATGAAGGTCACTATAGGAGGGTTTCTGCACATTTGGACAACTTGACTCGAAGTCAGTTTTTCAGAGGTTTGGAGAAGGCATTTGCAGTACTTGATGGTTCCATTGTGTAGCCAACATCATAAAATTTCCACCCATAACACTTTCAGCCCAAAAATACTATGGGAAGGCTTGCAAAATCCCTATCAAAGGCCATGTTCCGCTTTTTCTAAGAGCACACTATGCTTCTACAAGTTTTGAGTAACCAACTTCAAGCTGAGATTCTGAGAAAATGGGAAAGTAATTTTGAAACCTGGAGGAGTTTTTTGTTCATAAAATATAAAAACACAATAACTTCTCTCAGTTTTTGAATATACTTTATGGTTTTGGATATATTCTATCATCTTAGAGGCCTATGATTTTAGAAAATAAAACACTCTGTTTTTTTTCTTTTTATAGTCATATTTGATTTTTGTGTTTTCCTAACAATAGAGAATGAATTTTTGGAAACCAAGAGATGTTTTTATCAAGGACATATTAAAAAACAATAACCTCTCTCAGTTTCTAAATATACGTTATGGTTTTGGATATATTCAATTCTATTAGAGGCCTAGTTTTTCAGGAAATAAAACACTATGTTTTTCTTGTTTTAGTCATGTTTTCGTGGCGTGATTTCCTAACAACTGAAAGTGAATTTTTGAAAACCAAGAGAGGTTTTTGTCAAGAAAATATTCAAAAACAAAACCTCTCTCATTTTTTACACAGGTTTTACTGTATTGTAGTTACAGGTGTCACGTTGATACCTATTTTTCACAAGTTCGCCAAGCCAGAATTGTTGCGCTTATGGGAAGTCACTTTTGGAACTAATTTTGCCGAGGTAAAACTGTTGTTTTGCATGGTTTAAAGGATCAAGGGTATAATATACATCTCAAGGCTTCCTCACATGTCATCAATAGACTCCAAAAACTCCAAAACCTCCAGTTCAAACTTAGAGAGCATGAAACATTGAGTTGTCATTTACGCCATGATAACGTTGTCCTACAAGCCAAGATGAATTCTCTACAGTGTTAGGTTGATGATATTACTGCCACCAATAATAGTCTCTGGATGCAATTGAAACACCACAAAAATTCTAAGTCAAAATCCCTCGGGCAAGAGGGAGAAGCTTCTAAAGTTAATCCACCCCCTCCTTCGCAAGTTAGTCATAAAGGGCAATTTTGTTTTGTTTGCAGTGGGACCTGCAAAATCTTAGGTGTGGGGGTAATGTTGGGCCCGAGATATGATCACTTTTATGACGATTATTATACACTTTTGTCGCATGTACATATGTGTTTTTCATATTTTAAAGGAGCTTTTTGAAGAATTTCATGATAAAATGGTATGATCGGCACAAGGTACGTATAATTCATGTTTAATGATTGTAGCAAGTATAATTCATCATGTTTTTATGTTTCCAAGAGCTAATTCACGTTTTTCTGGTGTTACGGGGCAAAACGCACTACATTTCTAGTTCTGGCACTTGATCTGACACTCATTCCAGCACTCGTTCCAGTACCTGATCCAACACTCATTCCAGCACTCTATATTGCACAAAAATGCAGGGTGACTTGGCAGTTATGGTATTGGCGGCCAGTGATGGGAAAATCAGGCACGTGGATTTTGTTCATAATTGTCCCCTCCATCCACTGAGTTCCAGACAACTCAGTTTCAGTTGTTCAAAGAGGGTGATTATTGGCTCGCTCTGTTTCAGCAGTTAAGGCACCATTAATGAAATTTACCAATTTTAGAAGTGGTTTGAACCTCCTGTGGTCGACCACTTGGCATGTAAAAATTATAAATACCACTAGGATGATCAAAATATTGTTAACCAAGTAGAAGAGCCAATGTATTAGAGACAAATTCATTTTTTCTCTGTTTTGAGTTTTTTACATTGCCAGATTATGCAAGAACTGTGTTTTTGGGTTTTTATGGTGAATTCGACCTGCTGAATTCATGGTGTGTTTTTAGAGAGTGACCACGACTTGTTGGGGGCCCACCAACAATCTGGTAACTCTCTATGTGTTGTTCATGCATTTTATAATTTATTTGTCTTTTTATATTTTGTACATGCATTATCAGTTTATTAATTAGTTTGTTGTTGTAGTTTAAATTGTTTTGATTCCCTTTTGCAGGTTAGAATGACAGAGTGTGTTAGAATGCATTAATCTCGTAGATTAGGAATAGATTTGCAAATCCCTAGACTAACCCCATGTGTAATTAGATAATATATTGTGCTTTTATTTATGATTTTAGAATCCAATTTAAAACAGAGTTTTAATTAGAATAGAACAAAGTTTTCAATTGAGCTTTCTTTGACAAGGATTTGATGGATGGATAGAGTCAATTTCAGTTTTTAATCATAGCTTCCTTATCTCATTTTTATATAGATCTTGTTCAATTAGTTGTTGAATAACATAGTTGTTAGTTTACTTTTTAAAAGTCATGCTTTAATTTCTGTTTTTAGTCATATCTTTATTGCAGTTTGAATTGTTAGAGTAGATATAGCATAGTTTTCATTTGATGTAATTTCCTTCCTAGAATTATATTGCAATTATATTTTTTAGATTAATAGCTCGAGTTTAAGTATGAATTTTTCTTATGTAGTGTAGAAGTATAATGATGATCTCGTTATGTTGTTGATGGTTAATATATGAATATGTAGGGTATTTAGCATTCACACAACCACCCGCATTACATTTGAGTGTTTCATAGACTAAAGATAGTTCCTTGCTTTGTAGATTAGAAGAGATAGTTACTTGTTTTCATAGATTAGAATGAGGTTTTATTTGTTGTTGTAGGGTAGATGGACTTTACTTTGATAGATTAGATAGCAGTTTGCTTGTCATAGCTTAAGAATTAGTGGTAGCCTTTCTTGCTTTCAATAGAATAGATTTCCTTTCATGCATTGCATTGAGCATTTAAATTTCCTTTCACGCATTAGAAATAGTTTTGCATTAGGCATTTAGTTCACTTGCCTCTTAGGCTAAATAGTTGTTCAATGAGAAGTTTTAATTGCAGTAGTTAGTTTCCTTTGCTTACTTGTCGTTTTCTTTAGTAGGTTAGTTAGGTGTCTTTGCTTACTTGTCTATTTTCTTTAATAGGTTAGTTTCTCATTGAATGTAGGTTGGCAAGTTAAAGAAGATTGGTTTTGTCATTTGCTTATTATGCTTAGTAGTTTGTTTTTGCTTATTGTTGAACTAGTTTGCTTTACATAAGGTTTTACTTTCTTTCTTAGGAACTATCCATCGATCCTTGGCCCAAAAGTACTTAGGTTACCTAGTTTCAAGTTGCTTAGTCGAGTTTATTAATTAGATAGGTTTTCTTGAGTAGATTAGCCTTAGATAGCTTCTTTCATTAGTTAGACTATACTCCTACCAGCCCTTCTACCTTTGGGCATATATTTTGGCAGAACTCTAAATTTACTTACCCCGGGTTGACAATTTAATTAAGGGTTTTTAGTGTTTTTTTAGTGCATATAGAACACCCATCAGTGTCATCCATACTTCTTTGTGGTTCACATATGGAGTTTTATAAGAATTTTTATGGAAACATGGTGCATAATATGAGAGAAGGTAAAGTGAAGCATATTAATTGAAATAGTTGTTGGAAAATGGAGAGTAATAATTGAAATAGTTGAACAAACATGAAGACATGGTAAATTGCGTTATTCCCTTTTTGTATTGTATTGAATGTGCTTATATGAATGAGGCAATTTGGTATATGGAAGTTAAGTTGTTTTGTTCAATGAAAATAATCTTTTATTTTAATTGTTAATTTTCCACTGTTCTCTATCAATTGATATTAGAGCTTGTATTCTTAGTTTTTGTAGTTAGAAATAAATATCCTTTATATCTAACATCTATAGCCAATATTCTATTAAGAGACCAACTCTCTTAAAAAAAGTGCTCTACTACAACATTTTCAATATTTTATTCACTCATGGCACTTCCTAAATTAACTTAGAGTAAGAAGATTTTACGAATCTATCTACATATTCGAATCTTACATCAGCGCCAACAAATCTTCCAGCAATTTACACAATTCATGCAACAACGAACTCAAGTTATTTCATAATTGGCATAAAATCTCTCTAATATAAATTTATCATCTTCTTCTGGAATGCATTGGAACCCTAAAGCAAAACTACCTTGATTTGCTAGTGCATTTGATGGAGAGCAAGTACATAATTTAAAAAAAAAAAAAATGCTTTGTAAAATTAAAAAAAAAAAGATTTTGGCTTTTGAAATTTCCCCACGATGAATTCCACTAAGAAGACATTTCAAATGTGCATGATATAACTTTATTTATATATTTGTAAATCTTAAATAAATATATATAAAAAATTAATAATATATTGTTGTAATATATTTTATAACAAATTTTAGAGAAAGAATAAATTCCATAAAATTCATGTTAATATTATAAATACTTTGATAGGTGTATATCTATTGGAAATGGGTATATTTAATAGGTTTTTAGTGTTTAATATGTTTTATATTTATAAGATTAATTTTTTTACATTTATCTAATCATATTTAAAAATTACTTTATTGATTAGTTGATTACATGATTAAAAATTATTTTGTTAGCTAATTGATTGCCATGTCTAAGTAATTAACTAAGATTAAAATATTAGCACAAAATGGATGGTATGGATTTACATGTTTCAATAGATATACAAGGGAGAAGACTAGATTAGTTGGGATGTCACGTTTATCTTGGTGTTTCACCTTTTTGATGGCGGGAGTTTTATTTTAGATGTTGAAAGATATTTTTTTCCAAGAGAATTCTGAAGTTTTGGGATGCCTTCTTGATTTTTTCCCACAGGTTTTTCGCTTGGCTTTGATGTGTGACTGTAAATCTTTATGCGAGCAAGCTACACAAGGAATTGGCTTTGATCTTGTGTTTTGCAATGTTTTTCCTCACTTTTAAACATAAAAATGGGTTGGGGTTTGTTCATGTGTTTTGTGTTGGATTTGAAGGATTAAATTCAAATTTGAAGGTATATCAGTTTGTGTAGATAAACAATGTTGACACCTTTTTAATAATGTTTCATTATTGAGCAAGGGAGGGAATTTCCAATGTTACGAAGATTTTTTTGTCCTGAGGTTATTGTATTTGCATGTATGTATTAAACTTTTCATGTATGTATGAATGATCCTTATTAAATATGAGAAAGGGTCATTCATTACATTGACGAGTGGTCTTGCAATGCTTTGGGGGACATGTTGTTAAGGATAAGACCACGAGCATGAACTATGGTGGGGCAATCAAGTATGGGCCACCATTGTTTATTTTTTGAATACAAAAGTTGTAAGTTGCAACTAAAGTTGAGGATGTTTGAGTTTTGGTTGATAAGAGGTGATGCAGGAGCATCCTTCCACATCAGGAGATGTGCCAACAAGCCAACACATAGGCGTGCATGGGGGAAAGGGAGAGGAATAGATCCTGCTATATTTTTTAAATTTGAAATATGATCCTATACAGATTTATGGTGTAAGGTTGAGTGAAAACGAAGACATGCCTTTTTACAGGTAGAAGATAAGGTCACCTTTAATGGATGACAAGTTGATGGCTCTAGATTCAATTCAGACTAGAGGGCCATTAAACAAAACTTCAATGTAATAGATGAGGTTAGGTGAAGAGAGGATAAGCTCGTAGAGCCCCTCTTTTGAAGGGAGATCTATGTATCAGATTTCATTAGGAGATAAGGAAGAGGAAGTTTAGGAGGTAGAATAGTTCTTGGAGAGAGCTTGAGAGAGTTGAGACTCTGTTGTAGTCCAACATTCACATATTGTAACCAAGCATTCAAATTAATAGAAAATAATAGATTTCACTTTTTATGAATTTATGTATGAATGAATGTTTGTTTTGTGTTATATGTGTGTTTATGTATGTTGTAGATGTATGATAGGTTTCATTTGCATTAGGAAGATAGATTTCTTTATCTTTGTTGAGTTTGAAATATCATTTTGGATTCTTTAGGTTTTGCAAGGAGTGTACAACAGAACATTGGAGGTTTTGTAGCCAGCACAAGGAGTACGCTTCTGAACTCTGTGGAGTCAGAAAATAACGTGTCAGGAGGGCACACTAGAGTGATAACAACTCAAGGGAAACCTCAAGGTTGTTGAATACCTTAGAGGGGAAACTGTGTAGAGGAAGCACATAGAGACAGAGTCACTGAGAACTTTGTAGAGCTCTGTCAGGTGTGCATCGAGCAGGTGCAAGTGTGCACAAGGAGAAATCTTTGACAAGTTCAAAGAGAAGAGTATCAGAGGAAGATACTCACATAGTTGTTGAACACTCTGTAGAAAACGCTCAACAAGGTGTGCTTTGAGCGAGAGGTTTCCAGGAGGGAACAATAACCCTTTGAAGGGAGAAGAAGGGACGAGACCCTTAGGAGAATGAGTAAATAAAAAATATAAGAAGAAATAGTGCTTTCAAAAGTGCAGAAGAGACCCAAGAAATTGGGCTCGCAAGAGGAGAAAGGTCGAAGCCTTTGAATATTTACGAATTATTCCAAGTCGAGAGAAAATCCAACCTCAAGAGGAAGAGTGACAACAACCATCAGATCAGTTGCAAAGGAAGAGATATGGATCATAGAATCCACGTCCAGACATCCAAGGGAACGCGTTGAGGGGAGGAACAGATCTCATCCATCGGATCTGAGTGCAAGGGACCAACAACCGTTGGATCTAGGTAAGGTGCATGCACCTTAATATTTTGAAAGTGCACATGCGAGAGGGATAGTTGAAGTCCCGAAGTGATTAGGGATCATCCATATTCCAGAGGGATAGGTGGCATAACATCCACAAATCTAGAGCGAGATCACTTTGAAATTTTTTGGTCAAGAAAAAAAAGAAAAATCGTCGAAGAGCTGAAGGCTGAAATAGATCCAGGTTGTTGGTCGCCACGAGGCACATGTCAACATATCTAAGACTTCGGGGAAATTCAGTTTGGAGGATTCTAAGTGTGGAGTATGACAAACTCCCGAAGTCCCGAAGACCGAATTAGATTGCAGTCGTCCATTGCGGAGAACACGTGGCACGAGATCAGGAAGTTAGGAGGCTTATCTCTCCAAAATAAAATCGACGTAAGCGGAGAAGATCTGGACCGTCAGATCTAGAGGGATCTGTGGCATAAATCTGTTGTCTTCGGGTGAAATCCTTCCGGGAGGAACGAGTGAACAGGAGTTTGAGACTTCCGAAGCCCAAAGAGACGAAGTGGATAGCGGTCACCGAATCCAAGAGGACACGTGTCAACAGATCATGTAATTTGGGTGAAATTACTTCGGGAGAAAGCGAGTGCGGGAGTTTCAAACTCTCTGTGATTGCTTCCTCTGAAGTGGTTATCTTCCAAAGTGGAATATCCAGTGACACCTGTCGTCGGCAAAAAGATGGCTCAAATGAACTCCATGGCTCTCTGGCCTTCGAGAGTTCTTGTTCAACGCACCCCTTTTTCTCTCAGAGTGACTTTTCTACGAGTTGGTTGGTTTTCCTTATGTAGTCTTCTCGGTTGCAATTATTCCTCCTCATACACATCAAAGGGAAGATCATCCTGATCTCCAATGTTGTTTTCTTATTCTGTGGCATTTTATTTCCACCTTGCTGCAGAATCCAATTCTGCAGTCTCATCATTGAGCTGCTGCTCAACTTTCCCCTCTGACATATTGGCTTTTGTCAGCTCTTATTGTGTTGGTTCAACTCCAACTTCCTCCAGTTTCTCCCCATGATGGTATGCTCCTCCATCTGTCTCCAACTTGATCTGTTGGATGTATTGGATTAGCACTATCACCCTTCTCTCCAAGGCTTCTAGTTCTTCATACAGATCAACAAGGTCTATGTTGTCTTCTTCCTCTTCTGTTGTAGATTTCATTGCTGCAGTCATCTCCTGTTCATCTTCCTGGCTGAAATTGTTTAGCCATTATGTCGAATGCTCTTTTGCTTCTGCTGGGGAAGATATTAATGTCTTCTCCTTCTCCTCCTCTTTGACAGTCTCTGTTGGTTGTCCTTCTATTGTTGCACTTACAACACATGCTATGGCCTCCACTGAGCTGCTTGGTAAGAATATATTGATTCCTCCAATGATCAGACTATACCTATGATCCTTCTCCATCAACACTCTTTGTTGATATGAACTCTTAACAGAGTTCATGAGACTCTTAGACAGTCTCATCTCTTTCCCCTTGCCCACCTGGAAACTTGGGGTTCCATTCCTTCCCTCTTGGTAGTCTATGAGATCTATGTTTGATCTACCCTAAGTTCGGAGGATTTTGAGTGTGGAGTGTGACAAACTCCTGAAGTCCCAAAGACCAAAGTAGATCATAGTCGTCTGTTGCAAAGAAAGCATGGCGCAATATCAGGAAGTTCAGAGGCTTAGCACTCCAAAAGGAAGTCTACATAGGCAGAGAACATCTGGATCGTCAGATCCAGAGGGACGCGTGGCGGAAATCCGTTGTCTTCGAGTGAAAGCACTTCGGGAGGAACGAGTGCGTAGGAGTTTGAGACTCTTTAATCTTGAAGAGCCGAAGTGGATAGCAGTCGTCGGATCTAGGAGGACATGCATCAACAAATCATGTACTTCGAGTGAAATCACTTTGGGAGGAACGGAGTTTGAGAGTTTCAATCTCTCTGTGATTACTTCCTCCAAAGTGGTTATCTTCCGAACTAGAAGATCTGTTGACACCGGTCCTCAGCAAACAGACGGATAAGATGAAATCTAGCTCTCCAGCCTTCGGGAGTTCTTGTTCAATGCACCCCTTTTTCTCCCGGAGTGACTTTTCTTCGAGCTGGTTGGTTCTCTTTATGCAGTATTTTTGGCTACAACTCTTCCTCCTCATACACATCAAAGGGCATATCATCTTGATCTCCCATGTTGTTTTCTTCTTCCATGGCATTATCTTTCCACCTTATTGCAGACTCTAGTTCTGCAGTCTCATCACTGAGCTACTGCTCAGGTTTCCCCTCTGACATATTGGCTTCTGTCAGCTCTTCTTGTGTTGGTTCAACTCTAACTTCCTCCAATTTATTCCTAGGCTGGTATGCTCCTCCATCTATCTCCAACTTGATATGTTGGATGTGTTGGATTTTCACTATCACCCTTCTCTCCAGGGCTTCCAGTTCTTCATACAGATCAACAAGGTCTATGATGATTTCTTCCTCTTTTGTTTCAAATTCCAATGTTGCAGTCATCTCCTGTTCAGCTTATAGACTGAAATTTTTGAGCCATTCTGTCGAATGCTCTTCTGCTTCTGTTGGGGAAGATATCAGTGTCCGCTCCTTCTCCTCCTCTTTGACAATCTCTATTGGTGTCCTTATGTTGTTTCACTTGCAACACATGATCTAGCCTCCATTGGGATGCTTGGTAGGAATATATTGATTCCTCCAATGATCAGACTATACCGTTGATCCTTCTCCATCAACACTCTTTTTTGATATGAACTGTTAAAAGAGTTCACGAGACTCTCACATAGTCTCATCTCTTTCCCCTTCCCCACCTGCTAACTTGGGGTTCCATTCCTGCCCTCTTGCAATTCTATGAGATCTATGTTTGATCTCCCCTCATTTCCCATTTGGAAATATGAATTTTTATCACTGCCCTCCTAGAAGTCTATGAGATCCTCCATTGATCTCATCTCATTGTCCACCTGGAAATATGAAATTTTATCACTGCCCTCCTGGAAGTCTATGAGATACTCAATTGATCTCATCCCATTTCCCACCTGGCAATATGAATTTTCACTGTTTCCCTCCTAGTATTCTATGAGATCCTCAATTGATCTCATCTCATTTCCCACTTGGAAATTTCAAAATTCATCACTTCCCTCTTAGCATTCTATGAGATCCTCCATTGATCTCATCTCATTTCCCACCTAGAAATATGATTTTTTATCACTGCCCTCTTGGCAGTCTATGATATCCTCAATTGATCTCATCTCATTTCTCACCTGGCAATATGAATTTTCATTGTTTCCCTCATGGCAGTCTATGAGATCCTCAATTGATCTCCCTTCCTCATCACCGAGGGTTACAACTTCTAGTTCAAAGATGTAAACCACTTCCTCTGTGTCTTTGAGGCTTTCAACATGCCTTAGCCACCTTCCTACTATTTGTTGCTACATTCTAGCCAACAACTTTTGAACATGCCATTTTTCCTTCCTGTTAAGAGGTCATTTGTACCTCTAGTGTACCTTTTCCTCATGTTCATGCACCTTCATTGTAAACTGCTTCATTCTTTCTCTTATCTCTATGAGCTCCAGATCCATATCTGGTTTTCTCTCCTTCTTGTGGCCTTCTCTCTGACCACATTTGTGGCCTTCAATAGACATTTTTACCCTCTTCTTTCCCTCCTAGAAATTTTGTGGATTACTCTACATCCGAGAGCATCTCCAACTTTTCCTACAACTCACCTGGTTGTTCAATTTGTTGTTGCACACTTGCAACAATTATTCGCACAGAGCATCAGTAATTTGTCTCCTTCTTCAACTGTTGTCCACGGGCAAACAAAATAGACAATTTTACTTAAACCATAGACAATTTTTTGCAGCAACCAAGATCACAAGAAGAAACACCATGCACAAGTACACAAGAAGTATCTTGGGATACCCTTCTCAACAAGGGAAGAAAACCTAGCCAATCCTTTTCTATATTCTTCAAGATAAATACCTTCACCACCAAGAAAACCTAGCTCACAGAAGGGTTCTCACAAACCCTAGAAGACTAGCACCCAAGAGAGGTGCACACTTTTCCCAAGTAGATGTACTTGCTGAAATTTCCAAACTCACCCAAAAGATATGATTCCTCAATGGGGAATTTACCTTTACTTATATTATACTTGACCTATCAACAAAAGTTTTTATTGGCACAACAAGGTCGACCTCTCTTTCTCATAATATAATTAATATTAACGATATTAATTATCTTTTACATTAATTATTAATTACATTAAGGTGGGGCTGACCTGTACCCTTTACATTACAATTAGGGTTACAGGAAGGTCTGACTCTTGAAAAATATAGCAAGGGATATCATACACCCACTAGTGCTCAACCACTAGGGGCACATCCATCGGGATGTCCATATGTCTGTATCACTCCATTACACAAAATAACCACTTCTCAATAGTGATTAGCCACTAGGATCACATTCACCTATGCTCGTCCACAGACACATCCACTCAACAAATATTCTTTCCCACTGCATTAAAAAAGAGATTCATTTGGAGTTTCATCATCAAATATCTGCTCAGAGGAGGCTAATACATCATCTTCATTTATGTCTCATGAATATGCACCCAACACTTTGGGATTTCACACATTCACCTTGTGCTCAGCCACAGGCATGTCCAACTCTGCAGATCTCCTTTCTCATTGTTTTACATATGAGAATCATCTAGAGTTCTTCTCAACTATTTGTAAGGAGGAGGCCATCTCTATGTTCCATCTCTGTCTCATATAGGAACCACGCACCACTCTCAGGGGCTCTCTCTGAGGTTTGTGTCCTAGAGAATGTCTCACGTAGTTGCAATCATCAACGCTCCCTCTCAGCTAGGGAGGCATTATTCATCATGCCAAGTCTCACACAGATGTATTTTGAACTTGGTTCTTGGTTGTAGTTATCAACACTCCCTCTTAACTAGGGAGGTATCCTTCACCAAGATAATTTGTTGAATATGTCTGCAATCTTCTCATGTGTAGGAAGGTATTTCAAGTGTATTATTTTCCTCTGCATCATGTCTTTGATATAATGATATTTTATCTCAATGTGTTTCGATCTTATCATGAAACACTGGGTTCTCAAAGATATTTACACACAGCTCTGGTTATCATCATAGGATCCATCTCATGATCAACTAAATATGTCAGAAGCTTGTGAAGTCATATTTCTTCGCACACTCAATGCTACATACTCTACTTCTGTGGTACTCAAGGGATCATGGCTTTGTTTCCTATTGCACTAGGAAAACATGGCAAACTTCACGGTAAAACAACAACTGGATGTGATCTTCCAGTCCACTATACCTTTTGTCCATTCTGCATTTCCCTGCAAACTCAAGTCTACACTGGAGACATATCACAGGCCATAACTAATTGTGCCTTGTAGATATCTCAATACATGTTTTGTTGTTTTCCAATGAGTCTGTCTCGTCTGACTCATGAAATGAGTAAGTACATTCACTGCATAGCATGAATCAAGTCTGGTGTTAACCAGATACATCAGTGATTCAATCAGCTATGGATCAATCTCATCTGAATCATCATCATTCATTTTCTTCAAATCCATCACCGTGGATTTTCATTATGTCATACCGAACTTCTTTAATATTCCCACTGTATATTTTCCTTGACTCAGGAAAATCTCATCGGTCCTCTGTCATACTTCTTGTCCCAAGAAGTAGTGCATCATACTCATATCCTTCATCTCGAAATCAAAAGTCAAAGATTACTTGTATCCAACAATAAGGCTTTTTGAATAAGTCATCAAAATCGGGCTCTCATCACCAACACTGTAATAATATAGGTTTGGATCAGTAATACTCTTGTTGAACCCAAAATCATCAAGAATCCATCCATATGATATATTTTTCCAACTCATGGATGGTAGTACGAATGGAAGTTTATCAGGCTTACTGGATCAAGTGTTTCATCATAGACAATTCCCTTTGTTTGTGACAATCCTTTGGCTATAGATCTCACTTTGTATTTCTTGACACTTCCATCAACTACAAGTTTGATCTTATATATCTACTTGGAAGTTACCACAGACTTCCCTTCTAGTCTTTGAACAATATCTTGAACATCATTCTCTTAAGATATATCAATATTCTTTTGTTATGGCATATTGCCATACATGTTCTCTTGTTGCTTCTCCAAGACAAGGAGGCTCAAAATTAATGAAGTGGCTCATGACTGAAGGATAGCCCAAAAATCTCTTTTGTTTTCTCGAGATGTTCCTTGAGGGGATTGAATGTTCCTATGACTCCTACAGAGTGAGCCTAGGAAGGCCTTTTATGACCTACTGCAATATCTCTGGACATATCAACTAGAGAAACATCTCTGCTTGTCTCAATCTTTCTTTGACCAAGGATGTAGATCTGGAATGCCTTTGAAGATTCATTGTTTATCCCATAAGTGTATTCTTTCTCCTTGAAGGGTCTATCTTGGACTTCTTCTATTTGGGTACATGAAAATACACTGGGCACCTAAATATCATGAAGTTTTCAATCTCAGGCTTCACTCTGGTGAAATTTTTTGTGGGAGTTATGTTTTCTAAAGTCTGGTGAAGACTCTTGTTCTGAACATATACTGTGTCATGCATGCTTCTGCCCATGGAATCATAGAAGGATTCCGATCATGCATTATTGCATTAGTTGTCTCAATGATGGTTCTATTCTTCCTCTTTCTCAAATAGTTCTAACTCCCTCTGAGTCAAGTGACTCCCTCTGAAAGATAAGTATATTCCTTTATTCTTAACTTGTCTGTAACAAGAAAACAAGAGGAACCAAAACAAGAATATGTCCTAAAGGAGAATAATGAGTACATCTCTATAATCAAAACAATTTAAGGATTTTTGTCACAGCTATAACACCTACTTGCAATGTCGAAAACTTTAGAAATATAGGTTAGAGAAATGACAATTACAACAATCAAACCTGGAGTCTTCACTTTCAGTGTGTTGTTCCTATGAATGCGCTGAGATCCCTCTAGATCCAAGACTTCAGCAAAAGTTCCTTCGTCCTTTAATTACCCTCATGACAATGATACAAATAATATATATACAAGTGCCTACCTGAGGGTCCTGATATGATTTCTCCAATGGCACATGGATGATCTCTGTCCTCTAACATCTTCATGAAGGAGGTAGTCACAGTGACACATTTTTGTATCACCCACAATAAGTATTCCTTTGAAGTCTTGTATTCCAGGAACTTGAAGTTTCTTGATCCATCAAGATTATTTTCCATGATAGTTTTGTTCATCATAATTTTAGATTCTTGAGAACCCTTTGTCAACTGGGCTAGAAAACCTAACGACTAGGCTAGGCTAGCACTTTTAGGTTTTGTTGAACTTATGACTACCAACAATAAGCCTTTGAAATATAGGATAATCATTGGAAATATGAATATCTCCTTCAATGAGTTACAGAAAACCTAATTCTGAAATTTCTGTAGAAATTAGCGAAACCCTAGAAACCCTAGGGCCAAAATTTCAAAATGCTCGGAATTTCACTCTAAGAGTCTCTGGAGGTGTGTTGGAGGAGGCCATACTCTCCTATTCCAAAATTAACCCCAACATTAAACTATTAATGTCTGAAACACCTCATAAAGGAGGCCCATACAAATTTTCTTGAAACCCTAGGAGGGTTGTACGGTTCTGTAGAAAAGAGAGGAGACTGGTAGATGTTTGTGCAATGGGTTATTCAATACCTATGCTCTGATACCATGTTGATTTTTCAAAAATCTAGGCTTAAGCATTAAGTTCATTCCATTTTATCATTTTACTTAAACCATAGACAATTTGTTGCAACAACCAAGATCACAAGAAGAAACATCATGCACAAGTACACAAGAAGTATCCTAGGACACCCTTCTCAACAAGGGAAGAAAACCTAGCCAATCCTTTGTTATATTATTCAAGATAAATACCTTCACCACCAAGAAAACCTAGCTCACAAAAGGGTGCTCACAAACCCTAGAAGACTAGCGCCCAAGAGAGGTGCCCACTTTTCCCAAGTAGATGTACTTGCTGAAATTTCAAACTCACCCAAAAGATATGATTCCTCAATGGGGAATTTACCTTTACTTATATTATACTTGAACTATCAACAAAAGTTTTTATTGGCACAACAGGGTTGACCTCTCTATCTCATAATATAATTAATATTACCGAGATTAATTATCTTTTACATTAATTATTAATTACATTAAGGTGGGGCTTACCTGTACCCTTTACATTACAATTAGGGTTATAGGAAGGTTCGACTCTTGAAAACTATAGCAAGGGATCTCATACACCCACTAGTTCTCAACCACTAGGGGCACATCCATGGGGATGCCCATATCTCTGTCTCACTGCATTACACAGAAGAACCACTTCTCACTAGTGATCAGCCACTTGGATCATGTTCACCTATGCTCGTCCACATGCACATCCACTCAACAGATGTTCTTTCCCACTACATTAAACAAGAGAGTCATTCGAGTTTCATTGTCAACTCTCTTCTCAGAGGAGGCTAATACATCATCTTCATTTTTGTCTCATGAAGATGCACCCAACTCTTTGGGATTTCACACGTTCACCATGTGCTCAGCCACAGGCATGTCCAACTCTGCAGATATCCTTTCTCACTGTGTTACACAGGAGAATCATCCGGAGTTCTTCTCAACTCTCTGTAAGGAGGAGGCCACTTCTACATTCCATCTATGTCTCATATAGGAACCACACATCCCTCTCAGGGGCTCTCTCTAAGGTTTGTGTCCTAGAGAATGTCTCAAGTAGCTGCAATCATCAATAAATGTCTGGATGTGGATTCTACGCTTCAGATCTCTTCCTGTACAACTGATATGATGGTTATTATCGCTCCTCCTCCTGAGCTTGGATTTTCAACCATCTTGGAAGAATTCATAAATATTCAAAGGCTTTGGCCTTTGCTCCTCTTGCGAGCCCGATTTCCTGGGTATCGTCTGCACTTCTAAAAGCGCTATTTCTTATGATATTTTTGGTTTACTCAGTCTCCTAAGGGTCTCGACCCTTCTTCTCCCTTCAAATGGTTCTTGTGCCCTCCTGGAAACCTCTCTCTCAAAGAACACCTTAATGAGCATTTTCTATAAAGTGTTCACCAACTCTATGAGTATCTTCCTCTAATACTCTTCTCTGTGAACTCGACAAAGAGTTCTCCTTGTCAACACTTGCACCTTCTCAATGCTCACCTGGTAGAGAGCTATAGATTTCTCAATTAATCTGTCTCTTTGTGCTTCCTCTGCACAATTTCTCCTCTAAGGTATTAAGCAACTTTGAGGTTTCTCTTGAGTTGTTATCACTCTAGTGCGCCCTCCTGGCATGTTCTTTTCTGACTCCATAGAGTTCAAATGTGCACTCCTTGCACTGGCTACAGAACCTCCAATGTTTTGTTGTGCACTCCTTGCACGACCTAAAGAATCTAGAACGATATTTCAAACTCTACAAAGATCGAGAAATATATCTTCCTACTGCAGATGAAACCTATCATACATCTACAACATACATAAACACGCAGATAACACCAAACAAACATTCATTCATACAGAAATTCATAAACAATGAAATTTGTTCTTTTCTATTAATTTGAATGCTTGGTTATAATATGCGCAGGCTGGACTACAACAGAGTCTCATCTCTCTCAATATCTCTCCAAGAACTATTCTATCTCCTAAACTTCCTCTTCCTTATCTTCCTAATGAGATCGGATACAAATATCTCCTTTCAAAAGAGGGGCTCTATGGGCTTATCCTCTCTTCACCTAACCTCATCTATTACATTGAAGTTTATTTAATGGCCATCTAGTCTGAATTGAATCTAGAGCCATCAACCTGTAAACCATTAAAGGCGACCTTATATTCTGCCTGTACAAAGGCATGGCTTGGTTTTCACTCAACCTTACAACATAAATCCGTATAGGATCATATTTCAAATTTGAGAAAAATGGGAGAGTTTGTGCCTCTCCCTTTCCCCAATGCGTGCCTATGTGTTGGCTCGTTGGCTCATCTGTTTATGTGGAGGGATACTCTTGCATCAAGAGGCTTTTGAAATCTAATCATCTTTTTCCACTTTTTTATTGGTTATTCATGTAGGGGATCTGTTCGAGATGGATGAGCATACATTCCTGATCAAGAGAGGGGGTTGTAGATTATTTCAATTCTCTGTAAAAAGTTGATTAATATATTAGATGAAATACAAATTTAACAAAGAATAGACTTAAGGATTGTATGATTTATTTTTTATATACCCAATAATATTCAATTAAATGTTCACAAGTTATGTATAAATCCATTTTTATTCTAAACCCAAATTGAAACATTATTGTTGAAACCCTAAAACTTGTATAAATCCATTTTTATTCTAAACCCAAATTGAAACCTTATTGTTGAAACCACTTCCCCTCTTGGACTAGTACCAGGAGGCTTAACAAGATACATACATGCCTCAAGTGGTTTTACCGAAGGTGTCGTGGCCGAAGTGAACCAGTGTGGGGTAGGATATGGTGCCTTGCTTATTTTGTTTGTGTTTGGATATTCACTTTGCAGAATTTCAAGAGAACGCTCCCTACCTGACCGTACCAAAAAATACCTGAAAAGCCCCCACGAGGAAAATGAGGGAAACAAACCTAATGGGAAGAGAAGAGGG
>ML779798.1:765947-783961 GCA_009831015.1 Picea engelmannii
GGGGGGCATTATTAGATCAACTTTATTTATTAATAAAGTTTATCTAATAATGCCACTCCCTCCCACCCTCTAAAGAGAGGGAGGAGCATTAGATAAACTTTATTTATTAATAAAGTTTATCTAATAATGCCCCACACTCCCACCCTCTAAACCCTAATAAGTAATCATCTACTTAGATTTATTAGCTAGTAATGTACAAATCCCTTCTTATTTTAATCGTAAATTGTAACCCTATTGTTGAAACCCTAATAAGTAACGATATATCAAGTAAAGTTATGTACAGATACATTATTATTCTAACCCTAAATTAAAACCTTATTGGTATTCTTTAATGGTTCTATAGGAAGGCCTGTTGTTTCCTAGATTTAGGAGTGGGTAAGTTTAACGTTCTCCTTCCGCGTTCTCCTTCCTCATTGATTATCAATTGACATAACATTTGAGTACCAAATACGTGCTAGGAACTGATAGTTCAATGTTGAAACTTTCTGCACTAAACTTTGTACATTGTTAGTTATTAGATAAATCAAACTTGTTGTTTACGCCTCCCTACACTTATACTCAGATTCATTCAAATCTGTTAGGAACTTGTAATCCCCTAATTTCTGATTTTGGTAGTCTCCATTCATGTCGCTTACTCTATGCTTAATTACAAAGAATTACTTCCATGGGTAATTCGTACTCTCTCATTTTGGTAGATTGCATGGATGTGGCCTACTCTATGCTTAATCATGGAAATTCTTACTCTCTCATTTTGGTAGCTTCCATGGATGTGGCTTACTCTCTCGTTAATTACAAAGAATTATTACTATGGGTAGTTCTTACTCTTGGAATAGCAATTATAGATATGAATAGGATACATAGTTTTTAGATTCTTTCATTTATAAATATGAATATGGTACATTGTTTTCAGATTCTCTAATTTATTTCTTATGAAATGTATTTAAATTAATTATTTCAATTAATTAGTTTGTAATATATTTGACTATTAAGATTCATAATTCAACCTAACTCTTGTATGTGAATATTTGTGGAAATTTAAATTGGGGTAGAATTGAACTTGTGATGTGAGTTTAAGCATTAATATATAATAAACCTTTATATATTTGAAGACTTTTGTATTTACATACTTTAATATATATACTAAAAGTTTATATAATAGACTTAGTATTTAGATGAGAATTTAGTATAAATCCAATAAAAATGCATTTTCATTTTTAAGAAACCTAGAAAGCATTTAATATTTACATAAAGATATTTAGCATAAATAGGAGGTCTTGAATTAGCTTGGCTTGCCTGTCACCTTAAAAATTGATTATTATTATTATTAATAATAATAAATTAGGGTAAAAATAGGGTTAACATTATTCTTATTAAAATGAGGGTTAAAGTTATATTAGAGTTAAGGTTATTTGGATTTGTTTTATAATAATAAGAAAATATTAATAAAAAATAATTTTAATTAAATAATTTAATTTTAATCATAATTTTAATTTACTGTATTATTTTATTAATTTTTTTTTATATTTTAATAATGTATTTATTAATGTATTATTTTATTAGTATATTAATACTTTAACAATGTATTAATTAATCATCTATTAATTAATGTATTATATAATTAATACATTATATTAATATATCATTTAATTAATAAATTGCATTAGATATTAATGTAAATTAATACTTCTATTGATACATTATATTAATTATATTAATATAACAATGTTTTGCTAATGTATTAAAACTATAATAATGTATTACTATTTTAAAAATGTATTATTTTATTAGTATATTAATATTTTATTTTAATCTATTTGAATTATTGTCTAATTTTCAATAAAGATTGTAAATTTGTAAATAAATTTAAATTTATATTAATAAATTATATTTTAAATTTTTTATATAAATAATTGAATATATTCAAAATAATAATAATAATAATGACATCAAATAAATAAAAGATTAAATTAAAAATTAGCAATATTAAATATGGTATGATTTATTTTTTTAAAAGAAAAAGAATAAAAAATTAAATTAAAAAATTAACAATATTAAATGTTATACGATTTATTTTTTTAAAAGAAAAAAGTGTTGAATGAAAATCATGTCTAAAAAAAATATATTATATCAAGAAAAAAACAATATTTTAGATTTTAAATCAAATGTGTCATAACAAAATATCAAGAGTGACATTATTTTATATACTTTTTATATTTTGATTTACATTAAGATATTTTAAATTTGTGATCTTTCATATCTTTATGAAATATTTCATTGTTAAATAATTAATTTTGATAAAAAAAAATGTATTCCACTATAATATAGAGAGAGAAAATACCATGGCATGAAAGAATCTATCAACTTTGTGATACTGATGGGGTTGAAGGTGAAACGTAGTTTCTCCTAGAGTACATGAACACGTTATTTATACGAGAACATGTTTTGCATGAATCTATCCATGAAATCAATCACAGTTAGTCATAAATGGATTTCAGTTAAATATTTTACTACTATAAATCATAATTGTGTTTAACCCTTTCCTTTCTTTTTTCCCGACAATCGCAATTTGCAACACCAAAATGCATACTCTAATTTTATATATGCTTATTTGGAAGGGATAGATTTTAGAGTTCAATATCATATGTTATCAATCTCCTTAGAACAAGTATGATTCTAAGTTTCCTTATATGTAATATATCGCATCAGTTCAAAGTTCCTATCTTTTTCACAAATGAAACACTTTGTTAGTTTTTTTTTTTAACTTTACAAAACTTCCTTTTCATAATGTGTCAAACACAAACCAACCTTGTCATGTGACGAACATGCCTCGACATTACAATCTGACAAACAAAATCAAAAGTTATGATGTGATGAACATAGTAATGTTGCAATGTGTCGAACATAGTAACGTCGCACAGTGACGAACATAGTAATGTTGCAATGTGTCGAACATAGTAACGTCGCACAGTGACGAACATAGTAACGTTGAAATCTGACAAACATAGTAATGTTGCATTTTGTTGAACATAGCAATGTCGCAATGTGATGAACATAAATTGGCGTTACAATCTGACAAACATAGGCATGTCATCCCAATGTGGATAGTTACGTCGCAATCTAATGAACATTTACAAACATTGCAATGTGTAAATATAATTATATTATTACTAAAATACTATGGACTTGTCCGTTATGTATGGATTTTGAAAAGTTATGAACCTTTTTTAAGAAAGTAATGTAAATGTTTCTACTATTAAATAAAAAAATGGAAATTGTTGAGCAACTATTGAAGGTGTTGCTAATGCAGATTATGATGCATGAGGGGGAATGGTGAGGGGAACTAGTAATTGTTGAGATGACCCTTGTCATACCAGTACTCTATTGTATTTAACATGCCCAGACCCAAAAAGGTCCTCTGTCCTAGAGAATTTAATTACCAACCAAGATGGTAGCTGGGATGTCTTCCTCAAGAATCGATGAGGAGATGGGAAAAGTACCCCATCTAGAAACTTCCTGATCTGACCCACGAATTGAGAAATGGACCCATGAAATATTGTTGTAGAAGGAAAGAAAAAGAGTAAAATTGTGTGCAGAAGGAAAAGGAGACACATGAATGGCTCTAGGGACCATATCTGAAGAAGAAGAGTGTGTGCAGCTCTCTAGTTTTGAAGAGAAATGAGAAAATAAATTGTTCTAGGTAAAGGAACTATTGGGAATCATTTTCTAATCAAGATAATAAATGGAGCTATAGAGAAATTGAGTGATTGAGTGAGAAATCACATCAAGCCCCCTTACTTGGTGGATAGAAGACTAGACTTCCAGGTTCCTGTGGGAGAAGGAGAGTAACCTTCATCCCTTGATATTTGTTGAGCAAAAGAAGAACTCTCTGTCTCTCTCTCATGGCATCATACTCTGGCTAAGTGGTGGATAGCTGTGAAATACACCAAGAGCAGTTGTGCCTATGGTTGGGTGGAAAGTGGCACACCCTTCAACAATTTCCATTTATTTCTTTAAGTTTCAGATAAGTGTTTTGTGTGTCTTGTATTGTCATGACTAGTTTATTTTATACTATAGATTTCTTGTGCTAGATAATTGTAGAATTTATTATCCAATTCAACTGATGGAATTGTCACTTTAATCGTCTGTCTAGATGGGAGATATGAAATAAAGTTTGTAAAGCATATTCTATTCTTGGTTTTCTACTTGTCTCTTTTGGAAAGGGAGGTTGTTAATAATGGGTTATTACCCAGATTAGGAAGAGAGTGTTGGGTGATCACTTGTAGTAATTTATATATGAACAAATCCCCAAGTATTAGTAAATTCAAGCCACTAAAATCCTCATAGAGTATCTTGGTAATTAGAAAAATGAAATTTGTGTTAGAAACTTGAAGGCCAAGCAGTTGGCTTTGGTAAGAGAGGAAATTTTAAGCTTCATTATGATTAGTTAAGCTTCATTAGAATTTGGTAAGAGAGGAAATTTTACCAGGAATTACATAGTACGCAGTAAATTTGATGCCCAAAGGGGAAAGATTTGGGAATATTAACTATTCCTTGAAAATAACAAAGAGATGCATGTAAATGGAAGATTAGTAAATTCTGGTAAAATCATAGTTTTACCATGGAGGATTTTATTTCCAAGAAATGTGATATTCTGGAGAATAATTTTAACTAATAATTTGCATAAATTTATAAATGTAAATGGGCAATTCTATGTTTTTGGGACAAAGTTGAACGAATGGTAAAATCTGGTAACTATTGGTAAATTCTCAAATTTACCATTTAAATGTTCTAATACTTGAATAATAAGGATAGAAACTATTATACTGCAACTAGAAATTTATGCTTGGTGTGTGAGTAATGGAAAAATTGAAATGTTTCCCTTCTGTGCAAATGTTTAAATTGTGCTAATATCTTCCTAGTTATAAGAATTACACCATCCACAGGTTTCTCAACACTCCTGGAAGAATTTTGGTAAACATATTCTTTTTATTTATTAAAGGCATGGGAAATATACTTGCCTTCTCTCTCTCAATGTAGAAATATTTATATTTATATTAATATCAATATGTTGAAGCACAGAGAAGGGAGAAAACATTTGGAGTGTGAAAACCAATGGAGTTTTAAACATTACAAAATTAAATATTAAATCAAACCCTTTTTGGAGTTGACCATCAGAGTAAATGGAAGGGAGTGTTTGAATGAAGATTGAAGTTCTTGGAGCGATGGAACGAGTCTTAAAAGGTACCACCTATATTTTATAATATCAAATTAAACTTTGTTCATTTATAATTGGATATCAGACAAATGAGAGGAGCACACACGTTGAGAGTGCAAAGACCTAGGGGCAATGGCCTGAGTTGATATAATATTAAATATTATAATAATTAAACATAATTTCCTTTTCCTTTCTGGAGTTGACCATCGGGAAAACAAGAGGAGCATGCATGATTATACTCTGAAGAGTTCTGAGTATGATAGCTTTAATATTATAAGGTTATAAATATACAATATTGCATGTGAAGGAGGTTTGAATTACCTAAAATAATATATAATATTAAATATATTTTAATTATTTTTCTTTCCCTATATATATATATATATATATATATATATATATATATATATATAATTACATGAAAGATTTAGGTGTGAAGTCATAAGCGAGGGTCTTTGATTTATATATTAATCAAGGTTAATAAACCTAAGTATATTACATTTTAATTAATTATATTAGAACATAATATAATTAATTAAATTATAAGATAATCATTACAAGAGTGGCATTTAAATTATTACCAAAATCATTTTCGGGATGTAGAATTTCCAAGGGAAAGAGAGGGAAAGTAACTCCTCATTAATTATCGGGTCAGGATTTTAGGCTAAGTAAAATGTAATTACGGGGGGGGTAATTAATTAGTGGAGGCTAATTATCCCCAATGAGGATTAAACAATTGAATATTGAGGATTGGTATTTTAATAAAATATTGATTAAGTAACTTAATCAGTTTATAGAAAATGGACAAATGTCGATCTCTGGTCGAGCGAGCCTATGTACCTTATCGTGATGTGGCGTGTCATGATGACTCCACATGTCAAGTGGATAATGAGCCACATGCCACGTCAAGAGACAGGTACACAGTGGAAGTAGTGACCAAGCTAGAAAATGAGATTCAATCTCAGTCATAGATCTTTTAAAGACCCACATAAGCTAAGTGTAGCTAGAGAAAAAGAAGGGGTCACTAACCATTGTGCAAGTTGGTGATGCCAAAGAGATCAAAGTCATTGATGTTCCAACCTTGAGGGTTATTGGATATGTAGGTTAGATCCATCAGAGTGAATGTAGTCAGAGGGATTCTATCAGAGTGGTTAAGGTGCGGGAGATCTGCTACCTCTGATGGGGGGGCTCCAATGAAGAAGAAAAACTTTGAACCAGTAGACAGAGAAGTCAGATGGGTCAGGTGGAAAATGCCACGCCAGTGATGTAATGTTCCTGACTTGGCTAGTCAAGGAAACGCTGCTAATGTGTGTGTAGGATCAAAGGTTTACAACATATAAATGATCATACAAATAATAAACGCAACAAAGGACTGCAAAGTTTGTATTATGATATCTCTGTGGATTACAAAATGGTTGAATGTGGCTGAATAATTGACAATACTCAACTAGATCAACATACAAAGGATCTTCGCTAGAATATAAATAAGCAGCTGCGACTGAATAAAATAACAACACTCGGCTAGATCAAAAGACAAAAGGATCTTAGCCGGAATACAAATAAGTAACTAAAAGATAATACTCGGAATATGGTAGTACTGCGAAATCAATGAAGAATGATGGAAGACCTGGATGATCTTCCTGGTAACTAGGGTGTGTCTTTCAACACCGAAATCAACCAACTGGTGTCTTCCTCCTGGAATACACTGAACTATATCTCCTAAGATGCGCCTCTTCTCCTCAATGACAAGTCATAATCTGCATAATGATGAATTAGGTCTTTGACCCTTCCTTTATAGCTTTCCAAAACCCTAAATCATGTTGAAACCCTAATTCGTTGTTGATTTCTAAAACTCTAAATCATGTTGAAACCCTAATTCGTTGTTGACTTCCAAAACTCTAAATCACTGATGAAACCCTAATTCACTGTTGACTTCTATTTTTAGCTCATAATGACTTAAAATAGATTTTAACCCTTTTTAGCTCAATGTCACTTTCCGAATATAACACCTATGACTAGAGTGACCTCTAGTAACCTTGTTTACCCCTCTTTGACCCTGGCTATAGTCTAACGGGGCGGTTTATATCATTAAGCCTCCTCTTCTGGAGCTCCTATTTGGAAAGGGACATTACAGTCCTCCCTTCCTGAAATTGCTTGTCCTGAAGCAATACCAGTTCAGGGTGTTGCAACACCTGCTCGCTCTCCCAAGTAGTGTCCTCTACTGGAAGTCCTCTCCGTCTGATCAAACACTCTTTGATGGCCCTGATCCTTAGTTTCCTCTCCCGAAACTCCAAAACCTCCTCCAGAACTAACTCCAACTGTCCCTCCTCATACAAAGGGGGAAGCTCCTCTGATGTGTTAATGAATTGTCCCACTGCCTTTTTGAGGCAAGACATGTGGAACATGTTATGAATCTTTCTCCCCTCTGGAAGCTCTAGCTCGTAAGCAACTTTTCCTACTCGGCGCATGATCCTGTAAGGACCATAAAATTTGGGCTTGAGCTTCTTGGCCCCACTCTTCTTCAGAGATGATTGTCTGTAGGGTTAGAGTCTTAAGAAAAAAAAATCTCCAACCTCAAAGCTGCGCTCTATCCTGTGCCTTTCTGCACTTATCTTTTGTCTATTTTGTGTCATCTATAGGTTCTCTTTCAACAACTTGAGAATCTCCTGACTCTCTATGATCCAATCCTTGGCCTTGGGAGCTCTTCTCTCCCTGAAGACCAAGTCTACCAAAGTGGGGGCATCATATCCATACAATGCTCGGAAGGGTGTCATACCAATGGACATGTGGAAGGTGGTGTTGTAGCAATGTTCTCCTAAATGTAACCACTTTACCCATGTTCTTTGTTGTTCTCCTACATAGTTCCTCAAATACCCTTCAACCCACTTGTTGACAATCTCGGTCTACCCATCTGTCTGAGGGTGATAGCTGGTGCTAGGTGTCAACTCTGTCCCCACTAATCGAAATAACTCTCTCCAAAATGTCTCTATGAACCGACTGTTCCTGTCACTAACGATGTTCTTCGGCAACCCATGAAGTCTGAAGACCTCCCTAAAGAAAATATCGGTTACCTGAACTACGTTGTACTCTATTGGTATGGCGTAGAAGTGAGAAAACTTGGTCAATCTGTCGACCACTACATAGATACAGTCCTTACCCTAGACCTTGGGTAGACCGATGATGAAGTCCATAGATATACTCTCCCATTTCTGCTCTGGAATGGGGAGTGGCTGAAGTAGCCCTGCTGGAAGAGCATGCTCTGACTTATTTTGCTAGCAAGTCACACACTCACTGACGTGTCTCATAACATCTTGTTTGAGGCCCTTCCATGAGAACCTCTCTTTGATCTATCTGTAGGTTTTGAAAAACCCCTGATGGCCTGCTAGAGGTGAATCATGAACTGAGGTGAGGATCTTCTTCTTAAGCCCTGAATCTGGCACCAAGTAGACTCTATCCTTGTAAAATATGACATCGTCAATGACCCTATACCGGTCATCCTGTATCTGCCCATCCATCACCTCACAAGCGAACTTGTTCTTGGAATATTCCACTAACAAGTGGGATTTCCAATCTACTGAAATCTCCATCAAAGAACATGTCACAGGTCTCCTCGATAGTGCATCGGCCACAATGTTCTTCTTCCCCTTGACATACTCTATTTCAAAGTCCAATTCCTGTACCTTCGTCACCCATTTATATTGGTGCTCACTGAGGTCCTCCTGCTCAAGGAAATACTTCAAACTGTTGTGATTGGTCTTGACCACGAATTTGCTACCCACCAAATATTGTCTGAACTTGGTCAAGTCATGCATGATTGCCAACATTTCCTTGTCAGAAATGGAGTACAACCTCTCAGGTTGACTAAGCTTCCAGATCTTGAATATAATGGGGTGTCCTCCCTGCATCAAAACTACACCGATCCCTTCACCGGATGCATCACACTCTAGTACAAATGGCAGGGTGAAGTCTGGTAGTGCCAACATTGGACAAGTGCCCATGAATTCCTTCATGTGATCAAAGGCTTCCTATGATTTCTCGGTCCATATGAAGGCCCCATGCTTGGTAAGATATTCTAGCAGTGCTCCAAGATGAGAAAAACCCCGGACGGACCACCTATAATAACTGCACAGCCTGAAGAAGATCCTCAATTATGTTACGTTCTTGGGCATCAGCCAATCCAGAATGGCCCTGATCTTCTCTTGGTGCACCTGTACCCCCTTTTCACTGATGATGTGGCCTAAGTAAAGAATCTCTGTCATACCGAACTCACACTTGGACTCTTTGGCATATAATGACTGTGCCTCCATGATGCTCAATACCTCATTCAGGTGCCTCATATGCTCTTGCCATGATCGGCTATAGATCAAGATGTCGTCAAAGAAAACCAAGACTGATTTCCTTAACTAATCCTTGAATATATGGTTCATGCAAGACTGGAATGTAGCGGGTACATTGGTTAGCCCAAATGACATAACCAGGAACTCGAAGTTTCCAAAATGACATCAAAATGTTGTCTTCTCTATGTCCTACTCTCGAATGCTGATCTAATGATATCCAGAGCATAGATCATTTTTTGAGAAGAAAATTGCCCCATGCAGTTCATCCATGAACTCATCAATGCGTGGGATAGGGTATCGGTTTTTGATGGTTTTCTTGTTCAAGGCTCAGTAATCAATGCACATCCTCATGGTTCCATCCTTCTTCAGAACTAAGACAACTAAAGAAGAAAATCGGTTGCTGCTCGGTCTGATGTGTCCCATCACCAACAATTCCTTGATTGCCTTCTCTATCTCATCCTTGAACCTCCTAGGATGATGATAGGGGGGGGTGATCATAGGTTTGGCCCCCTCCTCCAAGTCAATGGTGTGATCAAACCCCCTGTCAGGTGGTGTCCCTGGTGGAATTTCCTCAAAGACCTGTTGATGTCGTCCCAATAAATTCTTGATCTCTGTATGGTATTGTTTTCGACCTTCTGAATCCTTCTGAGTAGTGATCAAGCATTATGCGGCATATGCTNTTAGAACAACCTTCTTCCCATCCTGATCTCTGAATCCCATTTCCAAGGTTTGGTAGTTGGTAGTGATTTTTCCCAAGGTAATCATCCACTGAACTCCTAACACCACATCTGTGTTCGATAGGTCAACCACATAAATTGTGTCTCTCATTGTGTAGTTGCCTAACTTCATCTCTAAGTTTGGAACTCTGTCTAGACACTCCACTATGTGGCCATCTGCTACCGCAACATCAAACCCCTCAAACTCCTCTGTCTGAAGTGTCTGTCTCGATACCAGTGAAGCGTCGATGAAGTTGTGGGTGGCCCCACCATCTATCAGGGAGATTGCCTATTGCCCTTGGATAATCCCTTTGATATGGAGGGTATCATACCTGGGAACACAAGAAAGGGTCTCTATGACACCTCCCTTTGTTGGTTTCCTCCTTTTAGCATGTTCTGGCGGCTATGGGACTACTGGAGGATGGGCTCCTGCTTGTGTCGGTGGTCTATAGGGAGGCTGCTCCTCTACTGGTGCTGACTCCTCCTCTGAACTAGTGGATCTGCTGTCCTTCTCCTCCTCCTCACTCTCCACGCTGTCTGCTGCTACCTCAATATAATGAATCTCTCCCTTGCCCTTGCACCTATGGCCTAGGACCCAAGGATCTCTGCAGCTGAAGAAAATCTTTTTCCTCATAAGCTCTCACCTAGTATCATCATCCAACTTCTCCTTGCCCTTCCATTCTTTCTGGAATGGCTTCCTGTCTCGATCCCTCTAAGGCACAAATGGTTTGGAGAAAGTTTTAGTATTTGGCACTAAGTCTGCCAGATCTCGAGTGTGAAGGATGGTATCCTGCAAAGTGGGAGGCCTATATGCCTTCACCCATCCTTTCAAAGGCTCTATGAGTCCTTCTGTGAATAGCATGATCAACTCAGGCTATGATATCTCTGTCACTGCCATGGCTACCCACTGAAACTCTGTGATGAACGCCTCTATTGTGCCAGTTTGTCTCAACTGGGCTAGATCCATGAAGTGTATCTCAAGATCCTTCCTGTCAAACCTGTCCATGAGCCTATCTGTAAACTCCCTATAGGAGATGATGCGACTATGACACAAAATCACCAGTCCATGGTACCACCACTCGTGTGCCTCACCCTCCAAGTGTAAGGTTGCAAAATTGATGGCCTCTATCTTAGTCATCTGGTTGAGCTTGTAATACATGTTTAGCTTCTGTACCCAAGCTCTGGCGGTGTATTTGGATGATTCATCGAAAGAAGGGATGGTGATTTTCCCAACTTTTCGGATGAAATCGAGGTTATGCCCCTGTTGTTGTTGTGGTCCTCCCCTCTGTGGCTCTCTGGGGAGGTTCCTGAGTCTAAGTCCATAGTACTCGACTAAGGCCATGTCTTGATGGAATTCATGACCCAATGTTGTGTACTCCCTCCTATACTCGGCAATGTCGTCAGCATGAGTGGGTGGCCTCTATGGTATCGGTGGCGGTGCTGCTACTTGGGGTGCCCTCTGGAAACTGGGAAACAAGGGTCTGGGAATCCTACTCGCAGAGGTGTATGTGTGAGAGGGTGACTGGGGTCTACTTCCTGCTCCCAAATTCTCATGTGCTACATGCAGGACTTGTGTATCTGGGGTGCCCACTCTAGCTAATCTATCAACCACCTGTACCAAGGACTGAGACATGGTTCGTTGACTAGCTAACATATCGTTGATAACCTGCATGAAATATGCCTTTGGATAGATCAGGGCCTTGCCATTGCCCTCTGGTCGCTCATATCTGTCTCCTAGCATCCTCTCTACCTCACACTCAGCCTCACGCTCTGCTTCTTTGTGTGCCTCTTCCTCTTTCTCTGAGCTAGGAGGAAAATGGGGAAAATCAGGCATATGCCTTCTTTCCTGATGCCTATTGTAAGTGACATATTTGTCACCTACGTGTTCACGACCCTCTAGGTCTTCTGCTACACTCATTGTATTTAGTCATAGGCTGGCAGGACTAAAGCTCTGATACCACTATAATGTTCCTGACTTGGCTAGTCTAGGAAACACTACTAATGTGTGTGTAGGATCAAAGGTTTACAACATATAAATGATCATACAAATAATAAACACGACAAATGACTACAAAGTGTGTATTATGATATCTCTATGGATTACAAAATGGTCGAATGCGGCTGAATAACTGGCAATACTCAACTAGATCATCATACAAAGGATCTTAGCTGGAATATAAATAAGCAATTGCGGCTGAATAAAATAACAACACTCAACTAGATCAAAAGACAAAAGAATCTTAGCTGGAATACAAATAAGAAACTAAAAGATAATACCTGGAATATGGGAGCACTTCAGAATCAATGAAGAATGATGGAAGACCTGGATGATCTTCCCGGTGACTAGGGTGTGTCTTTCAACACCGAAATCAGCCAACTGGTGTCTTCCTCCTGGAATACACTGAACTATATCTCATGAGATGTGTCTCTTCTCCTCAATGACAAGTCATAATCTGCATAATGATGAATTAGTTCACTGACCCTTCCTTTATAGATTTCCAAAACCCTAAATCATGTTGAAACCCTAATTCGTTGTTGATTTCCAAAACCCTAAATCATGCTAAAACCCTCATTCGTTGTTGACTTCCAAAACCCTAAATCACTGCTGAAACCCTAAATCACTGTTGACTTCTACTTTTAGCTCATAATGACTTAAAAGCGCGTGTAACCATTTTTAGATCAATGTCACTTTCCGAATATAACACCTGTGACTGGAGTGACCTCTAGTTTCCCTGTTTACCCCTCTTTGGCCCTGGCTATAGTCTAACGGGGAAGTTTAGACCATTAAGCCTCCTCTTCTCGAGCTCCTACTTGGAAAGGGACTTGACAAGTGCCATGTCGATGGAATTAGTGATGGGGAACCACGTGGCATGAAAGGGGAACTCAATAAATTAAAGTCTGAAAACTTTGGGTGATTGCAACTTATGATTCATAGCTCAATTATGAGCATGGTTATAGTCATTGAAAAGCTCTTGATGAGCAGAAGACAATGGTATCCTATAGAGGAGGCTTTGAGATGTTTAAGGAAAAGGAAAAAATTAATACACCATCCATTAAAAAGGTACTTAGGGGGTTGGGTGTTTTACACACACACACACACACACATATATATATATTCATATGTAGAAATGTATGTGTTCATGTTTTCTTCCAAAGAAGGTGTTGTAAATTAACGTGTACTCAAAGTTTTAGTTTTCTCAAATGCAAGTAATCATTTTGATGTACATGTGGTTTAGCCATGTTTCTATTATTTCTTTTGTCAAATTGCAAATGGTTGACATTCTCTTAATTTCTTTGGGTATTTTTTTCTACGTCTTTTAAAATGTCTATATTTGGTCTAAGTTGTGGACTAGCTTGCATAGTTGATAAAAAAAAACCTTGAATGTAAATTTTTTATTTCTTTACTTTTTTCATCTTTTCTTGAAAAGTTTCCACCTAAATGGTTTGTGTAATTGACTTTTTTGGTTTGTTCTTCAGTGTCACATTGGGTGGTATGGCTTGTGCTAATATGTTTTCATTTCCTTCCTGTAGTGTTTTGTGTTTTCACAAACATTGTTATGGATTGCAATAGTGCCTAATTTAAGGATGGAAGAGAATAGATGACAATCTCAATATGCTGGAAGAATGCTTGAAAGTGTAAATGTTATTGGGACCATTTCATTTTTTTATTTTCATATAGACACTACCTTGGAATTGTTGGGTTTTCTTGTTTGTATTTTTATTGGATCGAGAATTTTTATTTCAAAAATATAACTTGTCATACAAGTTTATCAATTCTTCCACGTAATGTTATGTATATATGTATGGTTTTATGTCGATCCATGTTGTAACACCCCACATTTTGGCTTTCAACAAATAAACTACATTATGACTTATCTTGTTATTTATTTGCTTAGTATTTGTTGGACTCAACTAAATTGATAGAACTTTTATTATGAGGACATGTGAAAGTATGTAATGCCCCATATTTTGGCCTTAGGAAGTGGGAACTTTGAATTTTCTCATCTTAATAATTCATTGCTTAGTAATTGTTTGGACTCAACTAGACGGATATAGACATGTGAGAGGTGTACATATAGACCCATTTATGTGTTGCATGATATTATTTTTACTATATATGCTCGTGATGATGATATCTCTTTGATTTTTTTTTTTTAAAGCAAATTAAAATGTGGAATTTAGGTACATGGATGCCAGTTCAAAGTTATGTTGTGATTACATAACAAATGCAAGGCATGATAAAAATAAACATACATTTTTAAATTGAACGTCAATAGAGATATGGATTCTTATATGAAATTATCATGTATATGCATGGATATGAGTTATTGGTGAACTAAACTACAGGTTGATTATATATGTGATAGCCAAATGATTGTAGTGTTGAGGTAACTTGGATTTCGTAGACATCAAGAAGATAGTGTATTCTATAAGTTGTACTTATTATTTAATTTATGATTCAAAATATTTATATGATATGTGGTAAGTGTGGTTTTGATGGGACGCACATATTTCCCAGAGTGGTTGTTTGATGACGTGACTCTAATAACAATAGTTTCATAGTATGGCTTGATGTAGGTTGTTGACCCTAGTTCTATGAGGAGGAATGGATGTACTATCTATCGTTTATTCTTTGAAACCTAGAGTGATTGGAGGACTTTGTGAAGTCATTCTCCCCTAGACATGTGATGGTTACTATTGGTTTCCTGCTGGGGAAGCTTGGTCGAGATGTATAAAACTTCCACTTACGGGTTCTGTTATGAACATAAATATACATATAAAATAGATATTCATAACATAATAACTATTAATAATGAAAGGACATGTCTCAAAGGACATGACTATTGGTTAAGGGCACCCCTACGTGGATATATAAACAAGCCCTCATTCTCAATTGTAATCATCTTATTATATTATCTTATCTATTCATATTTTATACATTATTCCTACATGGATTACTTTGTTATATTCCAAGTATTTTGGATAATTCTTGTGTGAGCGAACTTTGTTCGTCTCATTTGGTATCAAAGCTTAGTTTTTCTGATCCTAGCCTTTGGCCACTCTCTTTGCAGACCTTGTCTGAACCGGCTTTTAGCCACACACAAAAAAATTTCAGAGTTTCTCTGAGAAGTTTGGTCTTTGACCACCAACCAGGGCTTTGGCCATTCAAATTTTCAAAGTTCTTAGGAACTTCAATCTTTGACCAATTCAGGCCTTTGGCCATTTAAAACTCAGAAATTCTGTTGCAAATAAAAGAAAATAAGAAATCAAGAAAATTCAAGTAACTACTCAAGGACGAAAATTAATCCGCTACAACTAAAAAAAAAAAATGAGTTTGAAGATATACCTGGCCATTTTCAATTCAAAAAATCCATTTAAAGATTGTTCCACTGATGGATCATTGTATAAAAAAGAAAAAAAAAATCAATAAAAGAAATTAAAAATAAACAGAGAATTTCAGAATTTTCTGAAATTCTTTAAACTAAAAACTAAAAATTGAAATCAGAAAAAAATATATATAAAAAAAAAAAAATTGCAATCCTGTCACTCTACAAACACTGCCGTCATTTTTTTATCCGTACAAATTTCAGCGATAATTTTTTTTTTAAATCAAATCCATACAAAAATTAATTGCTGTCAATTCCATGTCGTTCGTACTCTGTACCATCTGCTGAAAATTGTGTACCATACGAACTATGAAGTACAACCCCCATCCATACACTGCCACACGTACCATTTGTATCGTCCGTACACAGCCAGCAACTACCAGTTCTGCAGGATCCACTAGTTCTGTAGCATACACCGTATAGTTTTTTATAATACAAATACCGTACAGCTACTGTCAGCATACAGTCCGCCCACATCTGTACCACATTCCATTTGCAACCTCCGTACAGTTGCAGCGACCGTACAACAGTTTTCATCCGCCCGTACAATCGTGTGGGGAGGTCACATTGGATTCTTCGTGTCATTTAGTGTTGTAGTGGCTCCCTCCGTACAGTCGTGACCTTTAATTATCAAAGTCTAAAATTGATTAAAGGGAGAAGTGTAAAAGTTAATAGTTACGGATTATTAAGTTTTATAAAAAAGTGAACATATTAAGTTTATATAAGACAAAATAGAAATAAAGTTTAATTACAATAATTAAAAAAAAAAAGGATCACTTAAAAGACCAAGGGACCATTAAAAAGTGACAAAAAGTTTACTCAAAATAGAAAAGTGGGTTTACTCATGCACTCACAAAGAAGTCAAAGAATTCATTGAAGAAAAATATATATAATTATAATAAATATAAATTATATTTATATAAATTATAAAAAGTAAGAAGAGTGTAAAAATAGAAGTTTGAAGTAAAAAGGAAGTTCATTACGTCTTAAAAAAAAAATTAAAAAAAATAAAATAATATATATATATTTTACCAGAAAAAAAAGGATATAACCCAAGGTGGTATTAATTCCTAATTTTTTATTTCTTTAGCAAAAAAGTGTACACTTTAAATAAAGTGCTAAAGCACTTTTTAAGATTATATACACAAAAGTATAGGAGATTAAAATACAATTCGAAAAAATTGAAAAGATAAAGTTATATACACAAAAGTATAGGAGATTAAAATACACTTGGAAAAAATTGAAAAGATAAAGGTAAAACAAATCTTTATCTAGGTTACTCTTTTTACATATATTATATGCTCTTACTAAAGGAGTATATTTATTAAAAACAAGGAGCTTAAGCCTTATTATTTTTAAAAGGGTTCCCTAAGTTACAAAAGGTGAAGAAGAGTAATATATATATATATATATATATATATATATATATATAATGGAGTTTTGTGGTGAAAAACAAGGAAGATTCTCCCCTACTTATAAAAAATATGTGGATCCCTTATTAAAAGTTAATGGGATTATTTAGGAAAAGAATATCAACATTGCTATTTGCCCGACTGCTAGGAAAAATCACATTAACGTTGACCTGGCAAACCAATTAATGATTTTAGAGCCAAATATAATTGAAAATGACATGTGTCTTTCCAATGAGAAATATGACATTAAGAACCTACAATTATCTATGGGCGATTACAAATTCATAGCTCAATTCAATGTCGTGTCAATCTATGAAGACAATGTTGATATAATTCTAGGGTCAACTTGGGTAGATACATTGGGTACTTTTATTTTCAACACAAGAAGAAAGTTTTTGACATTTTCTTATAAGAAGAAGAAAATCACATTACAGGACGTTACAATGAAGTCAATTTCGGAAGCTCCATCATCAGAAGACCTAAGGACATATCATAAGCGATCCTTCCAGATAACCAGAAGTCAATACAAAAGTTGCAAGATCGACAAGAAGAATGTGACAAAATCATCATTGAAAAAGACGAATAGATTTCTCGCCTAAGAAATCATAATCAGAAACTACTTGCAAAAATCATGAAGTCCAAGGAGAAGAAAAGGTGTTTTCAAAAGTTCAAACAAGAAAATCAAGGTCTCAAAAAGAAAATAACTGAAAAAGAGGAAAAAAGCTCCTTCCTAAGGAACCTTAATCAAAATTTACTAGAACAAACTAAAATCTTTAAGGATGAAAGGAAAAAGAATCTAGAATAAAAAAATATAGTCGACAAATCAAAAGATGAAGAAGAAAATTCACGCCTAAGGGTTCATAATCAAGATTTATTAACTCAGATTAAAAAGTTGAAGCATGATAAGAAGACTTTACAAGAAAAGCTAGATCGCAAAACATCATTAG
>ML779798.1:792669-910868 GCA_009831015.1 Picea engelmannii
TTAAAAAAAAAGAGGGCTCTACAACTTGGAAGGGTTAGACACTAAATAAGAAAGCCAGTTAGAGTAAGGGGCGAAGATACTACAGTGCTAGCGTAGTTAGCAAGGTAAGAAAGATAGAAGGGTACCTACTGAGAGACCAATCTTAGATGCTTTCTACCCAATCTTTAGCCACTTACCCTAAAGAGAGTAACGTTTATTTATAGACAAGTTAAAAAAAAACTTATGCCTAACCCTATGTTTACAAGTATAAGTTGAGAGAATATGAATTGCCTTAGACTCTTCCCTGGCGAGAATTTGGTTTGATGCAGGTTCAATTATACAGGATGGTTAGGACTCGGGGAAATCAAGGCCGAGGGGCATCGTCGCAAGGACCGCCAACGTCGCCTCTACCATTGCCTGAATTAACTCTCATTTTGCGCTCTTTGGAGGCTATTAATGAGACTTTAAAGGGGTGTCAACCAAAAGATGTCGAAGTAGAACCCCCACAATATGGAGTGGGTAGCCCCGAAGCATCGATGGATTCAGAGGAAGAGCCTCCATCCGAGGACATCACTATAGAACTGCAGAAGATGAAACTCCCAAAGTTTGTTGGGGGTCATGCCAGTGAATGTGCTTAAGCATGGTTGGAAGGAATGACACGATGTTTCTCCTTAAGAGACTATGCTTCCACCTCGAAGGAGAAAATAGAAATCTTTCAGTTGAGGGATAGTGCCTTGAACTGGCGGGGTAACCTGGAGAGGCAATTGCACCTTACCCCAGACACCGTCTCATGGGAACTTTTTGAGGAAAGGTTCAGAAGGAAATATTTGTCGGCTTACTACAATAAACAATAGGTGGGGGAATTTCATGCTCTAGTAAAAGGAAACAAGATTGTGGAAGAGTACGAGATCAGTTTTATGTAGTTGGTAAAATATGTTTTGTACATGGATAATGATCAATGACATGCAGAACGCTTTGTCTATGGGTTAAACCCTAAGATAAGGTCCATGGTATAGATGTGGAAACCGTCATCAGTAGTGGAAGCAGTTGAAAATGCATGTTATGCAAAGGAACATATGAACTTAAATGGAGGTATGATATCGACCTTTCCACATCATCCTGGATTCGTGGAGAAGGCCCCTAGGACCATCTCCAGGGAAGGGAGCTCTAGGACACCTCCTTATGGTAATAGAATCGCACTAATGATAGTTTCCATAGGTATTTCAATGGCAGTGAGTGTATAATCCCATTCATCACCAACGACGTAGGCAGTTCCATGAATTTCTCAGGGAGAAGCAAGTAGGGGCAGGGGTTCTAGGGGAAGGAACTCATTTCAGAGACCATCACAGAGCAGTGCACAGGTTCCATCTCGTGTTACATGTTGGGGATGTGGAGGACCCCATTACCATCGTGACTTCCCAGAGTTGCAAGAAGGATTTGTGCATAGAGAAGAGAATGCCCCAATGGGAAGAGCAAGTGGTAGCCACCAGATTTATGTAGTGGTTAATAATCACTGGGCAGAACATCAATCCATGGTGGTGGAGTCATCAGGTATGCTAAATCATAACAATGTTAAAATTTAATTTGATTCTGGTGCTACAAATAGTTTCATTTCACCATTTTCATTAGAAAAGAGTGGGCTGGTAGCCTACAAGCACGATGACTTTAAACAAGTCGATATGGATTCGGGGGAAAAACAAGCGGTAGAACCTAGCATTGATAATTTTCTAGTAGACCTGGGAGTGTGTACTACTAGGTTGAAGGTGTACGTCATTGCTCTTGGGATGTATGACCTAATCATTGGAATGGATTGGTTAGAAGCCCATCAAGCTATGGTAGATTGTTTCGCAAAAAGGGTTCTTTGTGTTGATGATGAAGGAAGGCCAGTAGAGATCCACGGTGTACGGAGAAAGGTGTCTCTACGCTTTATCTATACCATGAAGGTTAAATTTTGCATGAGGCAAGGGTGTTGACTTTATATAGTGGAAGAAGTCAATGAAAGGAAAGGACCCTCCTTGGATCAGTACCCAATATTGTCGGAGTTTAAGGAAGTTTTTCCAAAAGAATTGCCATGGTTACCTCCTAAAAGGGAGCTTGATTTTTCTATTGAGCTAAAACTGGGTGCAGAGCCAATTTCCAAGACTCTGTATAGGATGGCAGCCCCAGAAATTTGTGAGTTGCAGATGCAGTTGAAAGAACTACTCGACTTAGGGATAATAAGGCCCAGTATCTCACCTTGGGGTGCACCAGTAATTTTTGTGAAGAAGACAGTTGGTTCCTTACGATTGTGTATATATTACAGGGACTTGAACCGTGCTATAGTGAAAAATAGGTATCCAATGCCATGAATAGATGATCTCTTTGATCAGATGAAAGGAGCAGCGGTATTCTCAAAAATTGATTTGTGATCAGGGTATCACCAGTTAAGGATTAAGGAAGGCGATATTCCTAAAACTGCCTTTTGAACTTGGTTTGGGAATTACGAGTTGGTTGTAGTACCTTTCGGTTTGACCAATGTGCCAACAGTATTCATGAGCCTCATGAATGGTGAAATCCATAAGTACTTAGATTGATTTGTACAAGTCTTTCTAGATTATATCCTCATCTATTCCAAGAATGAAAGAGAACATGAGGAACACTTGCGAGTGGTGTTGTCTTGCCTTAGAGAGAACAAATTGTATGGAAAGTTGTCGAAGTGCTCCTTCTTCCAGAAATAAATTCACTATTTAGGTCATATCATTTCTGGTGAAGGAATCTATGTGGACCCAGCAAAGGTAAAGTCCATTATGGAATGGCCAGTGTCGAAAAATGCTCATGAGGTAAGAAGCTTCATGGGGCTAGCAGGTTATTATCGGAGATTTGTGGAAGGGTTCTCTAAAATAGAGAAACCCATCACCACTTTTCATTGCAAGGGGGTCAGGTATGAATGGAAAAAATAATGTGATAATGCATTCATCGAGCTTAAGAGGTTACTAACTAGTGCGCCAATTCTATGAGTGTCAGATATGGAAAAGGACTTCACAGTTTGCATAGATGCCTTGAAGCAAGGGTTGGGGGTCGTGATAATGCAGGATGGAGGAGTGATAGCGTATCCATCAAGGAAGTTGAAGAAACATGAGGAGATTTACGTTACTCATGATTTAGATTTGGCATCTCTAATGCTAGCTCTGAAACTTTGGAGGCACTATCTAGTGGGGCGAAACTTCGAGCTCAAAATGAACCATGAAACTTTAAAAAATCTCTTCACTCAAAGGGATCTTAATGCCAGGCAGAGGCGATGGAGTGAGTTTATGAGTGAGTACAATTTTGGTATTTCATACATCAAGGCAAAAGAAAATGTGTTCGCGGATGCCTTGATTAGGAGACCACATGTCTTCTCCTTGGTACCCTTAAAAGTCAATCTGAGCGAGCGCGTGTTGACGTAACTACTTGGAGATAGTTTTTAGTTAAAGGTTACTTCAACCCTCCAGAGTGGGAGGCAATTAGATCCAAAGTATGAAGGATATAGCCTGGAAGTAGATGGACTATTAAGATATCGAGGAAGGATGTACATCCCCGAAGGTGGGGATATTTGAAGGATCATACTGAAGGAGGTCCATAGAGAACTTTATTGTGTGCATTCGGGTGTGAAGAAAATGTACGCAGACATGAAGAATATTTTCTTCTGGGTAGGCATAAAGCACGATATAGTCCATTTCATCACCAAGTGTCTAGAGTGTCAACAAGTGAAAGCCGACCACCACCACCTGGTAGGTCTCCTACAACCACATGATGTTCCTATGTCCAAGTGGGAAGTCATTTATATGGATTTTGTTGTGGGGTTTCCACTCACATCTCATAGACACAATGTCATTCTTGTGATAGTTGATAAGTTGACCAAGAGTGCTCATTTTATTTTGGTTAGAGACACTTACGATGTCACTGATTTGGCACGCGTATTTGTAAGTGAGGTCATCCGTTTGCATGGGATACCCAAGAAGATCATTTCAAATAGGGACTCCAGATTCACTTCTAGGTTTTGGACAAGTTTGCAGTCAGTGTTGGGGACACAGTTGAACTCAAGCACAACTTATCATCCTAAAATAGATGGGAAAATTGAGAGAGTAAATCAATTTATGGAAGACATGCTTAGGATGTATGTTATGGATAATCAAACCCATTGGGAGAAGTACCTGCCTTTGGTAGAGTTCACCTACAATAACAATTTTCATAGCTCCATAGGAATGCCACCCTACGAAGCTCTATATGGAAGGCCATGCAGAACATCATTGAGTTGGGAAAGATTAGAAGACCGACTGATGGTTGGGCTAGAATTGATTCAAGAGATGGAGGAACAGGTGATACAGGTTAGGCAAAAACTAAAGGAAGAACAAGATAGACAAGAAATTTATGCTGATGCACATAGGACTGACCGAAGTTATAAAGTGGGAGATCAAGTTTTCATTCATATAAGGCCTAATAAGAGTACCATTTGGTTTTGGAAGGGGAAAAAGTTGTCACCTCAATTTATAGGACCATTCCAAATCCAAGAGAAAATTGGACCCGTTGCCTATCGTCTCGTACTGCCACCCCACTTGCATAAAACTCATAATGTTTTTTCATGTATCTGTTATACATCATTATGTTGTTGACGAATCACATAAACTGAATTGGAAGGAATTGCAAGTATCATACATGGGAACCCTCACGGTAGAACCATTACGCATATTGGACTGTAGAGTCTGATAGCTCATGAACCATCTGGTAGACCAAGTTAATGTCCTTTGGGACAAGTATAGTCCAGGATCTGCTACTTGGGAAGATGTCGAGACATTACGACGAGATTATCCCTCACTTTTTTACCACCTCGAGAATATGTTTCTCGAAGGTTGGGTGTATGTAACAACACCTTTTGACTTAGATAGCTAGGATTACCTTAGGCCTAATCACCTTTATTTTATATTCACTATGAAACTTTTAATGATACACTTGAACTTTTAAGACGTATGAACCTATATGAATGTTTAAACGTTATTTGAATGATGATGGATATGATGTGATCTATTATGTGAATGTAAGTTCTATGAATGTTTAAACGTTATTTGAATGATCATGGATATGATGCGATCTATTACGTGAATGTAAGTTCTATGAATATTTAAACATTATTTGAATGGTAATGGATATGATGCAATCTATTATGTGAATGTAAGTTCTATGAATGTTTAATGTTATTTGAATGATGATGGATATGATGCGATCTATTATGTGAATGTAAATTCTATGAATGTTTAACGTTATTTGAATGATCATGGATATGATGCAATCTATTATGTGAATGAAAATTATATGAATGGTTAACCTTAATTGAATTATGGGGATATTATGCGATCTATTTCTAACTTGAAAATTTTGACATTTAAAGTTGTTGGCACGTGGATACCAAATTGAGATTATGGTCGAATGCATTTACATGATGATAATGCACAGATATGTATGATTTTGTGTTATAGACTAATTTGCAGGTCGATGGGCTATGAAATAGCCAAAGGATAATGGTAATAAAAGTGGATTTCATGAACATCGACCAAGAAACAATATGGTATGAATCCTTGTATGTGAAATTATGTTGGTTCGAATGCATTGCTATGATATGTGGACCGGTGCAGGTTTTTCAGGTGGTGAGACTGCCTAAAACTGAGTATACGATGACAAAATTCCCAGCAACACAGTGCCACTATATATTCCATGGTAGGGTGTGGACCCTAGTCCTATTAGGAGGGGTGGAGGCATTTCCCACCATGTATCCTCTGAAACCTGAAGTCATGGGACGATGGTGTTAGCTCACGCTCCCCTAGACGTGTAATGATGACTGTCAGTTGCTTTTTGGGGAAGCTTGGTCAAGATAGTGACACTTCTGCTTACGGGTTCTATTTGGAGTTAGGTCAATATAGTTGACACTCCAAGATAGTCTAGTAGAGGAAGGATAAGGATGGAATATAGAAGTAAGTTAGGGAGGAAGGATGAATAGAAATAGTTGAGAGGGTATGGGGATTTTCCTTTAAGTGGAATTTATTGTTTTTCCTTCTGAAAATAAAATATGTATATATGTATATTCATAATTACCTAACTGAACTACAATTGTCTAAATGAACGTTGTTGAGCTAGATTATTGTAATTAAGGGATTTTGCAAACATTTAATTGGTTTACTATCTTTTATAAAATGAATAGTCTTGTTGATACAAGAATTACTATAGATGTGATAATTATTGTCATTAGTACATGCGTGAGACTTGTATGTGCTAGCTACACATGCATTTCTTGCACATGTACACTAGTATGTATGAGTTTTATTTTGCTTACTTACTAATAATGTTGTTTATTGGATATGAATGTGTGAACCATGTGTCCTTTCCCTTGTATTATAAATTAGTCTAACTTTAGGATGAAATTTCTTGAATGGTGGGTGTATGTAACAACCCTAATTAATTCTTTAATAAATATTAAATTAATAAATATTAGGTTAATAAATATTAGTTTAATAAGTATTAGTTTAATGAATATTAGTTTAATGAATTATTAAAATAAGATTTTTTTTGGAGACTTTAATATAATATGATTGTTATTGGTAGTTGAACCAATTTATGGGAGGGATGATGTGGTTGAGGGATTAATAAGGGGAAGGTGGTGGATACGGGAAAAAGGAAGATAAGGGAAGGGGAGGGCTCGAGAAGGGGGGGTCTTTTTGGTTAAGTAAGATTTTCAATTCATGTGAGGGAGAAAAAAAAATTGGAGAAGGGAAGGAGAAGGGAGGAAACAGTTTGGGACTATGTATCTATTTTGTATCTATTTTGCTTACAGATCACTTGAGGACTCTCACAGGGGGCATGTGTTGCCAGGAATTTTGGGCTCGGGGGCCAGGAAACCGTAAGGAATCCTGGGGCTAGGGAGCTGAATAGGCTGTTCCTGGATGGTTGGGAGGTTAATCAGTTTGGGCAGGATTCATCAACTTCATTCCAAGTTTAGTTCAACATCAGTTTGTTCAGCATCAATTTGAGGTAAGTACATTTCATTATCATTATTATTATGTTGTTTTTCATTATCGTTATGTTGTTCATTATTATTATGTTGAACATGTTGTTCCTTATTATGTTGTTCTTTTTTTTTTATTCTGTTGAACATTGTTATTATGTTGAACAGTAAATAAAGAAGAAAATATGATAGAATTTATATGTTTAGATTTATGTTTTATGAGGCTCTGTATGCATAGGCCTTACACAGACACTAACGTTTTCCCCAACAGAAGGAGAAGGGCATTCAACCAAATTGCTCAAAATTTTCAGCTAGGAAGTTGAACAAGAAATGACTGCAGCATTGGTGCTTGCAGTAGAAGAGGAAGCAGACAGCATGGACTTTGTTGATCTGTATGATGAATTGGAATCCCTAGAGAGAAGGGTAATGGTGCAAAGCTTTCACATCCAATAGGTCAAGTTGGAGATATATGGAGGAGTGTACCAACCAGAGGAACAATTTGAGAGAGTTGGAGATATACCAACACGAGAGGAGATGACAAAAATCAAGATGTCAGAAGAGGAAGCCGAGCAGTAGCTTCATGATGAGACTACGGAATTGAATTCTGCAACAGAGTGGCAACTCGATTCCACAAGGGGAGATAAAGACAGCATGGGAGATTGAGTAAATCTTCCCACTGACAAGAATGGAGAGTTGCAGTTGAGAAGACTGCATAAGAAGAGCCAACCACTGGAGAAAATGGACAGGGTGATAGAAGAGATCAGGAAGTTGATGTTGAGATTAGCAAAAGCAGTCAACAAAGAGGAGTTGAGCAGAGGAGATCCTTCCATAGAAGTAGGGAAGAAACAGAAGAGGAAAAATAAGCAGCAACATAGCTGGAGAGGAGCAAGAGGACAACTCCAGAAGAGAATTTAGGATTCAAGAGGATTTCAACACTGGAGAAGAGGAGCTCATGTTTTTCCTAGCAGGGGAGTATGATGTAGGAGCATCACTCCACCTCAGTGAATGCACTAGCATGCAAACACGTAATGGAGAAAGGGAGAGGCATTAAACCTCCCATTTTTTATTTATTTGAAATAATCCTATACTCATTTTCATGTTGTAAGGTTGTAAATGTCGGGCCATGCCTTTGTACAGGTAGTGGTTGGATTTCCTTAAAGGCTTGCTTGTAGCAAGCCCAGATCGTAGTCAGGCCTAGGTAAACATTTATGAAACTTTAATGTAATAGATGAGGTTAGGTAAGAGAGGACAAGCTCGTATAGACCCTCTTTTGTAAGAAGATCTTGTATCAGATTTCAATAGGAAGAGAATGATAGAGAGGTTTGGGTAGAGAGGCCTTAGGAGGTAGAATAGTTCTGAAACAGAGAGCTTGAGAGAAATGGGACTTTGTTACAGTTTAGTTTTTGTAAACATCTGTATAGGCACACAAAGATAATAGAAAAGTGGTTTTTCCTGCGTATCGTGTGTTCATGTATTTGTGTTCATTTTATGTTTTATGCATTTTCATGGTTTAAATGTGTACCTGGTGAAGTATTGCATGAGTTTCAATTGTTTCTCGTCTTTGAGTTTCTGAGTGCAAGGAATTCACACGGTCCGCAAAGAGTGAGTTAACAGAGGTTTAACTTCAAGGGAAACATCAGGAGGGATATCATTGAACCTTCACCAGTGGAAGTGAAAGGAGTGCACGGGAGGAACTCTTTATTGAGTTTAGAGAGAACCAGAGTTACTGAAGACTCTGTAGAGCTCTGCCAGGTGGGCATTGAGCCGGTGCAAGTGTGCACAGAAGAAATCCATGTTGATTTTAGTAAGAAACAGAGTTACTGAACACTCTGTGAGGAAAAGATCTACAAGGTGTGCATTGAGAAGAAGAACGTCCGGAGGGCGAGAAGTATTTATTGTTCAAGAAATCCTTCAGATTTTAAGTTTGATGAAATCCCAAGAAATGCAAGGTGTGTGTGGGAGATCGAAATCTTCGAAGAGATCAAGCTCAGAAGGGGTAGCGCAGATATTGTGAAAGAGTCAGGCTTATTCTAAGTCCATAAGCTCAGAAGAAATAATGCTTTCAGAAGCGTAAGCGAGACCCAAAGGAGTCGGGTTCACAGGAGGAAGTTCAAAGGCCGAGACCTTTCAAACATTGACAAAATATTCTAAATTGAAGAAAGTATAAAGCTCAATAGGAGGAGAAAAAACAAGCATCTGATCGGTTCTGGAGAAGAAGATGGACTGTTAGATCTACGTCTAGGCAGATCAAGAACAAGCACAGGAGAACCAGATCTTAGTAATCAGATCTGGGCATGTGGACCAACAACCATTGGATCTAGAAGAAAGTGCATGAGGTTTAACCCTTTGGAGTTACACAGGAGAGAAGACTTTGCAAAGTCTCGAAGTCTGGACATCATCATAACTATCCATCGAAAGATACGCGTGGTGAGCAATTAGCGTTTCGTTGAATCACACATTAGGGAATTTAAAGGACATAATCACAAGAACTCGTGAAAGCTGAGTTCGTGACTTGATCGTGGTCGTTAGATCCAGAAGGAGGAGGAGAGATATCAGAAGCTCAGGAGTAAGAATGATCGTGATTGTCGGATCACAGGGAAGGAGATCGATAGTCATCATATCAGAAGGAAGTGCACGAGCCTTAACATGTCGCATACAGAGGAGAGAGAAGCTATCGAAGTTGAAACTTGAGATTCTCGAAGTCCGGAATCTTGGAATAAAATCTTGACCATCTGATTAGCGGGATAGATCTGAGTTGTCAGATCACTGGAGGCGAAGACCAAGCATTGGATCAGCAGGAGGAATCACAACCGTTGATTTCTATAATCTCAGGAGGGAGAGTGGTTTGAAACTTGAGATTCCCAAAGTCCGAAGTCCTGGAATGTCGAGGTGGAATCCTAGTCGTTCGATTGATTAAGAGTGAGTTGTCAGATATTGTGAGTGCATAAAGAGTCAAGTTTGAGACTTGAAACTCCTAGAACGTGAAGAACCAAAGAGTTGGAGCATATCGGGACCATTGAAGCCAGGAGGGTACGTGTCAGCAACTCGGAGTATCTAGAAGAAGGCAAAAATTGAAACTTGAAACATGCGAAGCGCGGAAAGCCGAAGAGTCGTGAGTCGTTGATCTGAGAGAAGACACTTGTCAACGGATCTCGTACTCTAGGGAAAAGTTGAAGTGGAATTTCAGTTTGAAAAATGAGATCGTTGAAGCACAAAGACATGAAGTCCCAGAATAAGATCTGGATTGTTAGATTCAGAGTAGATGTGGCGCAAATCTGTTAACTCTGGGTAAACTCCTAAAGTAACCCTCGATCGTTGGATCGAGAGTACACGCGTCAGTGGATTTTAGACCCCGGGTAAAGTCATTGGGGAAAATAGGTTTGAGATTTGAAATCTCAGAAGTCCGGAGCTATGGAGGAAATCTCGACCGTCGATCAAGAAGGGGTCATTGGACCGTTGATCTAGGTTGAAAGGTCAAACACCCAGGTGAAGACTGACTCATTGATTTACGGAACATGTGTCCGTAGATTGCCAACTCTAGAGAAGTGAAGTACGGAAGAGAGTTGAGTTTGAGATTTCAAACTCTCGGAGTCTAGAATTGCGAAGAGAACTTGGATCGTCGATTCAAGGAGAGGTAATATGGTCTGTAGATAAGGAGGGCACAGATTTGAATCATTTATTTGGTTGATATCATCAAGATCGTGAGATTGATGATCCTGTGTCATTGCAGGGATAGAATTTGCGAGGAGGTTAAGGAATCGAAGGCAGGCCGCAATTTGAACTGTGGTTTCTCCAAGGGGACATGTGGAGGTCGTAGGATCATTGTGGGACCAAAACTGGTTTAACTCCAGACCGTTTGTGACCGCACCCGCAATCACATGGTCATAGCCCCATATTATATCCAATGAGGGCTTATCCAAAAGGGAGCTAACGTCGACATTCTGAGTTTTTGCACAGAGCGAAAGGGGAAGCTTGTGAGTTGCTGTCAGACCTGCACCAAGAAGCCGAGGGTTTTTTTTTTTAGATACAGAGGGGGACCTTTAAGGTTCTAGAGAGTCTTTTAACTCGATAATTTGGGGATCCAATACCGGGAGGTCGTGCATTCCTACGGGGAAGTAGGGGGGTTGCATCAAGTTGATTCTCCATCTTATTCTAGAAAAGGAAAGGATAATATGGAAGATGGAAGTAGGTTAGGAAGGAAGGATGCTTCAATGTTAGTTGAAAATTTTGATTGGGGATTATATGTGTCAATATTGTTTACTCACTTGGTTCCTAGCATGTTTAAAACCCTCTTTTGATTCCCTTTTGATATTTTAAGTGTGATAATGATTTATTGATGAATTATTGTAATTTTGTTCGTTAAGATTATTAAATGATGCATTTACTTGATTCATTGTCTTGCATGCCTTGGTGTGATCATATAGGAACTATGCATTAGAGGCAGTGGTTGTTTATCGTTAGTACATGCATAATATATGCGTCTGCTAGCTATGAACACATAGCCTACACATAAACTAATTCAATTAATTAATGTATTAATGATTAAACTAGATTATTAAATATTTAATTGAATGGTTTAATGACTATGTAAATTATATTGCATTCAAAAATATCTAGAAGCATTAAATACCTTATTTGACTTTGATTGATGGTTGGTATGGTGAATTAAATGAGCATGGTTTATTTTCATGTACATTTTGGGGAAAATTGTCAAAATGCATTTATAATCTAGCATAAGAAGAAAGACTTTGCATTTTATTTGTTGTTATTTTGTGCAAGTCATTTATATTTTAGTTTTATTTTAAACTTTTCCCAAAAATCTAGATAAGGGAGGTTGATGGCTAATAATGAGGGTGGTTGAGGAGACTTGGGGAAGGTGGTATGGAAACTTGATAAATTGGAAGAGGAAGTGGTGATGAAGAGGAGTTTGAGAGGTTTGAGCATGTTGAGGGGTTGGATCATTCTTATAAAATATATTTCTTGTGATAGTATTCTTAGAGAATATGTTCTTTGTTGTTCTTAGAGTCATGGGCATGAAGGGCCAAGAAACTGAAAGTCATCTAGGAAGACATCTAGGCTCCTAGTTGGATTGGAGGATAATATCATTGTTTCACTCTAGGCAAGTGGGAAAATAATTGGGAAAATAATGCTTGGAAACACCTTCCTATTACTAGTAGGACTACATTGGAATTGATGAGCTTCAATAAACCAAGGAGGAGGTATTTTTCAGTGGTATTTTGATATTGTTATTTTGATATACTTTTGTTTTAAAGTTTAAATATTAGAGTTAACATCTTACTTAATTCATCATGTTATTTATATTTATCATTGAGAAAAGGTAGAAGAGTTATAGAAATGAAAATCAATGAAATTGTGTTAAACCAAGGTTCGTATTGCATATGTATTTAATGAGTGATTAATTGCCTAGCATCGGGTGGATGGGTTCTACAACGTACCTATGTGCAGATAATGTATAATTGCATTATATTATATTCTCAATGATGATAGTTATATGATTTCCTTTAAGCATGTAAATTTAAAAGTGGAGTTGTGGTATGTGGATGTCAGCTTGATAGATATTGTGAATGGGTAATTGGTGTGATGAGCATGGTAAATAAACATACTTTTCTTACATTAAATGGCAATAAGTAACATTGTTAATGGCATCAAAATTGTTATATGTTTAAATGCATGATTATGTGTTTTTGTAAGCTAACCTGTAAGTTCATGGGCTAGGTAATATCCAAATAATTGTAGCACTGAAGTAACATTGGTGTCAGGGACATCACAAGGGTAATTGTATGTTTTTTTTTGTTTGTTAGTTTTTCCATGACATGTGGGACTAACCTGTGGCTAAGAAACCGTGACTCAGGGGCATCTAAGCCGTCAAAATCACTCGGGGATCACACCCGGCCTGAGCCACACCAACCCTTAACATGGCTGGATTTTTTGTCCCTGCAGGTTTCGAACCGGTGACTTTAACATCACAGAGTGCCTTAACAACACACTCCATCACTGGTTGTCCTACACCTCAGGGACTAAGGGTAATTGTATGTTATTAATATTTATTTTTTGATTTAATTATCGGTTCCAAACATTGCCATCATATGTGGGTAAGTGTGTTTTTGATAGGAAGCATAGTTGCCTAGACTAGTTATTCAATGTTATATATCTAAGAACAACAATAATTTCATAGTATGGTCGATGATAGGATGTTGAGCCTAGTTCTATCAGGAGGGGTGAAGGTTTTTCCCACTATGTATCCTCTTAAACCTAGAGTCGTGGGAGGGCCATATTAGCCATGTTCTCCTAGATGTGTGATGGTGATTACTAGTTTCTTATTGGGGAAGTTAGGTATATTAAACAATGTTTTTTCCTTCAAATTATATCTAGAGTTAGGTTGATATAGTCGATGCTTCATCATATTGCAACAGAGGAAGGGATGGGAGATGGAGTATGGAAGTAGGTGTTTAGGAGGAGAGATGATTTTGAGTTAGTTGAGAATCTTGTTTGGAGATTAGATGTACTATTGTTATTTCATTACCTAGTTCCTACAATGTTTAGAACACTTATTTAATTCACTTTCAATGATTTAATTATAAATGATGAATGAACATTGAATTGTTATTCTTTCTAAAATGGGAATTATTGATGATTGATTTACTTCTTTTTTTTTGATAATTTAGGATTGGTTGCAAACATATAGGAACATTGCATTAGGAACATTATTTGTTATAATAGCTCATGCTTGGGATATGTGTGCAATATATATGCCTACATACCTAGCCTATGCACAATATTATGGTTTCATAAACACATTAGTTACTAAAACATATTATTAATTAATAGTTTGGTGAAATTGGAAATTAACATATTATTAATTAATAGTTTGGTGAAATTGGAAATTTAATCATATGAATACAAATTTCATTTGTAAGATAGGAATTCAATCATTTTCATTGGTTTGTGTGAAATAATAAACAATTATAAATCAATTGACTATCATCTAACTCTTGAGTGAAAAGTCAGATGTATTAAAAGGGTAGCATGTGTGTAGTTAGATTGCATTGAATATTATTTGAATTAATATTATATTTCTCTTCCCTGGGATAAGGGTGTCAATGCACGGGATAGGAACAAATGACTACCCATTTTCATGAGGAGGTTGGTCATGCATAAGGGAAAGGAATTAAGAAGGGTGGTGGAGAGAGAAATAAAAGGGAAGAGTGGGGATGTTAATTTGGGAGGTTAAACAATTATGGAAATTCATGAGATCTACACTATTTCATAGAACTATAAGACTAATTATCCATGGATTGGATATTGGACTGGTGTCATTATTCTTGGAACTTCAAGCATGGAGGTATAGGAAAACCAAAGGTTACCTAGAGCTAGGAATTTTCCCATGCTCCTAGTTGGTTGGAAGGTTAAATCTATTTTCGAATTATTTTTAAGGAAACTAGACTACACTTGGGAAATTGAAAATTTTCAAATAGAGATTGAGGTATTTCCTTTCTTATAAGTCCATGTATTCCTACCCTAATTATTATGTAATAAACAGTTTCAATTCCATAATTAATTGTTCCATGAATGTTATTCCAATTGGTTCAATTTTATCATTCCAACTATAGGTTAATATTGTAAATTAATTTATAGACAACCATAAAATAGAGTAGATTTTTCTTTGGCCTAAATTACAACTAAATTAGAAAAAATGTATATTGTGAGCTATTGAGATGTATTACAGTACAGATTAAAAGAAAATATAGATGAAATATGTGAAATTGTTAATTATAGCACCATGTTAAGAATAAAAACCTTGTAGGGGCTACATGTGACCGTTGGATTAAACAAAATAAACAAGGGCCTTTATGGAAAAAAATCATGGACACATGAAAGAAAATGTTGGTGTTCCCATTTTGTTCCTTGATCTGCAAGTGTTTAGACTCTACCTTTAACATTTTTGAATTAATGTTTTATGTAGTAGTTTCCCAATATTTTCAATTTTTTCTATTATATTCCTATTGTTTGTTCTTCAATTTGTTCTATTATATTCATAGCCTTGTTTTGTGAAAAGTGTGTGTCACGATGTTATTATTAGTCCCTTCCTTAAGCAATCAAGGACTATTGTAAACAGTTTTTTCCACTCATATTATTCTATGCACAAATCGATGCATTTTTTTGTAACTTCTCATAAGTTTTCACTTGAAGATTTATCAAGCACTTTTTCTAGTCCAATAAGATCTTATAGGATGTTTTGTTTACCAATCAAACAATTTGGGTTTTTGTTTGGCCTCATATAGAGACCATTTTAATTTATCTATGTTTTTTGGTTAGGATATAACTCAAGGTTTTCAATATAGAATTTAGAGATGAACTAATGCTATCTCTTAAGTTAGAGTTAGAATTAGCTCTTTAACATTGTGTGTTCATATAGTATATCCTAAGTTTACCACCTTATGTATCCTAAGTTCATATCTTATCTCATATCCTAAGTTCATAGTCTATCTTCTTATATTGTCGAGCGTGTCAATGTTTTATACTCAACACATGACATGCCATGCTCATCTTCCACTTGCCACTCTTCTCTCAAACTCCTCCTTCTTCAATGCTTAGAATTGTTATCATATTTATGTGCTTTCTCTAGGTTTGTGGCAATTCACTCTCTAGGGATGTAAGTGGGTGCAGTTCCACTTTCATGGCTTCAACTCAGCAGAGGTTGAGTTCTCATCAATGCATAAAATTATTGTTTCTAACCCTCAAATCGTCGAGTTCTCACCAATTCCTGGAATTATTGTTGCCAACCCTCTCACCAGTGCGTGGAATTATTGCCACCAACCCTCTCACCAGTGCCTCGAATTATTCTTTCCAACCCTCAAAATATGTTGTAGACTAAGTTATAGTTGAGTTACATGAAGGTATTTTGAAACTGCAAAAAAGTAGCAAAGTTAAAGCAGCAAAGACAAAAAAGTAGTTGATTTAAAGAAGCAAAGCCAACCAGGTCCGAAAGTTCACTGGGAGAATATTACCATCGGTAGGAGAACATGACCCGCCCCTACCCTAGTGTAACTTCATCCTCATTTCCTTGGATCTCTAGCTCTACTATCTTTCTTGAAGTGCTCCTTGATGTTCATAAGTTTTTTAAGGAAACAAGGCTTCAACAATGTTTTTTTTTTCATTGTATGTATTTATGTGTTTACTAGTTTACAAAGATATGATTTTTTTAGGAAACAGGGCTTCAACAATGATTTTTTTTCATTGTATGTATTTATGTGTTTACTAGTTTACAAAGATATAGTTTTTTTATTGATTGCAACAGGGATTTAATACTTGTCGATAAACATTTTGATTATTGTTGAACATTATAATATAATCGATCATATGTCCGCAACGTGCCATTACTCCTCCAAATGTATCATTCTGCCAACTCTTTTATTGTAGCTTGTTTATTTTAGTTCACTCTTGTCCTTTTGTTGCATTGGTCTTCATTATTTTGAACTTATGGCTTCCATAAATGTATAGTTTTTAACTTTTGTATTTTTAATATATTAATATGTTTTTTAATGCTTTTTATAGTTCTTTTGATTTATTCTTAATTATGATGATTTTTCATAGCACATGCAATTCTTTGTCCTCGTGTTTTTGTCCTCGTTAATATAAATATTATTAGTGATTGGTAATATAAGGTCATATTAAAAGAAATAATTTTTTTTCAAGTATATTGATTTTTCAAGAGCTTGAATTTTTTCCCAAATCATGGATTCTGTAGATTTTTGTTTCCTAAACACAAGGAATAAGCCAATGAATACAATTCAACATTCCCATAATCAATAAACCAATGAATACAATTCAACATGGCATAAATCTTCAAACAACATGATTAAAAAATTATGATATCTAATCCTCTTTTAATATATCTAACTAACTTATTTTTTTTATTGAAAATCCATACGTTAATTACAAATAGCATTATATCTCCCATTAACAACCACTTTATACATAATCCTTAAGCATTCAACCTGGAAACAATATTATATTCAAGATACATATAGAGATGTGTGTGTCTGGCACGCCTGAAAGCATTGTTGAAGGAATCAATCAACACAACTAAAAACATAATGTTGTTGAGCCTTATTGTTTTAACCCAAGAATGTTTTGATGGTCTTTTAAAGAGTGGAAGCAATGTTTGTGAAATAATTTAGTAGAAGGAATACGAAGTTTGAAGCTTGTGAAACATGCAGTTTCTAGTCTTTGATGTGCTAGGGGAAAGATAAGGTTCACCTATATTTGTATTGATTTATATGATACAGACTTGGTTTACTATGTTAAACACTTAACACTTTCTTGATTATCTTGCTAGGATTCAATGTGTTATCCAAATACTATCATCTTGCTCATGTGTTGGATACAACCCTTGTATTGTACTTAATGCTACCTACTCCAAAAAAGGCTTAATGTTACCTACTCTAAGAATATTTTTTGTTACCTAATGCTCAATATGCCTTCCTACAAAGCTGAAGGAAGGGACTTGTTGCCTTGCAACTCCACTTGTTTTATATTGATTAATGTTTGGGATTTTCTCTTGCAGCTTGGCTTTATTGATGCATACTTTTTCCTTCGCACCTAGATTTTCCCTCTCCCCTTTTGAACCATGCTTAGAACACTTCAAGGATGAAACATGCCTCAAATCCATCTCCTCGGATAACTATTTTCACCAACATTGACACGTGGATTTCTTTTCACTGTGTTCTATTGTATTCTCATTCCAAAGGTTTTCTTATTATTGTTTGGTCGTGATAATTGTTAAAATTTTGGTATGCTCATTTAACCATAGACATTTTCACATCATTGTCACCCAACCATAGGCATTAACATATGCCACCCTTGAGCACACTAACATTTTCTTAGATAGAATGATTTCGGCAAGTCCACACTAGAATCAATAGATAAACCCTAACCAGAAACACCACTGCTACAACAACAATACAATACCAAAAGAACGTACCTCTACTAATAGAAGCATAACTTTACCAAGAGAAGCACATAAGAGAGATACCAGAAAAACTGAGATTACACCACAAAAACTATTGCACCACCCTCTCCATACTTGTGCCTCCTTTTGATGCAATTGTAGTTTCTACAACTACTGCTCCTCAAACATGCACCCTCCTTATGTTGAGTGTGTGTGTGTGTGTGTGTGTAAATGAGCTAAGACGTCACCTTATTTATATTTATTCTTCTAGTAAAATTTTCCCACAGGGTCAACCTATATTTTCTGGCAAATATAATTTACTTTGACTTTTTCTGGCAGGGCCGACTTCTCTTTTTGGGTTTTCTATTTCCTTATTATTATTCTAGTTGGGCTGACTTATCTTCCAGGGTTTCCAAGCATCTATTTAATGGTTCTCTTACTTATGGAATATTCTAATATAAGTACTAAGGTTACACTTGGAGATTAATACCTCCCACAGCTACAAAAACATCAACCCTTCCTCTTATATAAGGAGGTATTAACTAAGATGTTCTGCATGTAATGGTATCAAACACGTCCATCCATCTCACATGGCATGTGCAAGGCTCACATGGTCTTGTAGACTAATCTACAGGTACCATCACCATAGCCACACAAGCTATCTCATGATCAAACAGATCATGTCTCAAGTAGCATGGCCACACGGCCATCTCATGATCAAACAGATCATGTAACAAGTAGCCTAGCCATACATGTTATCTCATGATCAAATAGATCATTTCACAAGTATGACCATCATACCTGTTCAGGCTCTGGAATATGAAATTGAGCCAGTTTTCACAGAACTTCGCTACTACCCAATCCAAGGGAATTTTGGGCAACTACAACTCGCCAGTTTTCACAGAATCTGGCATCTAGTTCATAAATAACTAGTAATTTTTTATAACACACAGAATCTGACATCTAATTCATAAAGAACTAATAACTCACCATCTCACACATAATCTGCCATCCAGTTCATAAAGAAATAGTAACTCATTAGCTCACACAAAATCTGACATCTAGTTCATAAAGAATTAGTAACTCGCCAACTCACACAGAATCTGGCATCTAGTACATAAAGAACTGGTAACCTCTGGTTGGCACACCTGTAACATCTCGCTCTTGCCAGCACATGTTATTGACTTATTGTTGAGGACACTTGCGTGCAAGTGATCCAGTTATAGTATGTGGTTATTTGTTTCGCTTATGGATTCTTATGGTGATGTTGATGGATTATGATTTATGTTGTTTGATATATATGTATTGACAGATTATATTGACGAGTTTCCCCTGAGTGTGTAGGAGACTTGATAGATGGAGGATGTTGATGGAATCAATGGACCTCCTTGGACTCTGGATTGAGTCACAGAGTGTATTGTATTGGTTTGAGTATTTCATTTATGCATATGTGACATATGATCGATTATATTATAATGTTGTTTATGGATCATTGATAGTGTTTCGTTGATGGATGCACGCTAATGATTTCTTGCTAATATGACTCACATAAGGAGTAAAGGGGCCATGAACAGAAACCAGATATTGAGAGAGAGGTGTAGCAACATCCCTGACACAACCTACTTGCACTCCCTTCATGTCTCGAATTGTAGGTTAACGATTACCTAGTTCGAGAGATCCACGATGTCGTGAGGGAAGATTGAGACAATTTCTCACGAATATTTCTAAGGGGAACGCAATAAGAAAATGGTCATTATTCCTTAAAATCCTTTAGTCTCTCAAAAGGTCACCTAAATGGAGTTTTGACTCCAAGGGTTGGACAACTACTAAAACCAGTCAAAGGCGAGTGACACCCTTGGAACACAGAGTGTGTCTTGAAGGGTATGTTGCGTAATTAAAATATGAATCAAAGTCGAGTGGCACCTTTAGAGCACGGAGTGCATCTTGAAGGGAACTTCATGGTATTTAAAAAGGTGATTCAATGAATCTAAGTGGCCTAGAAAACTTTGAGCGAATGTTAAACCTGTAAAATCTTGAGCAGTGCCAAATTAATTGATTGATTAATTAATTAAATAAAGACGGAATTTATTAATCATAACCCATAATGGTCTAATCTTTTGCAAATAAAAATTTAACTAAGCCTAAGTCTAAGTTAATGAGAGGACAAAAACTAAATTATAAATTAAATGAAATAAGAAAAAGGTAAACCAACTTAAGAGATTAAGAGAGATAAAATTAATCTAAAAAAATTAATACAATACACATGTATGCATAAAATACCAAATTAGAAATTAAAATAAAAAGGGAATAAAGCATACAAGAATGTGTAAGCATAGAAAGATATCTAGAGTCTAGTCTAACTAGATAACATTCATAGTTTAACTCAACTCCATTTTAGAATGGTGTCATTTATATTTGATAAATAAAGGGAATAAAGGAACAACTAGGAGTGATTTTAGGAGCGCTTTTAGGATGGGTGAGTGGAAAGTGACTTTTAATTAAATGAAATTGTGGATTTATTGGTGCAAATAAGGGAACGGATGGCATGTGTATGGGGGTATAATTCCTAATTAAATTAAAAAAAAAAACAAATTAAATGTGCAAATGACAAGTTGTCACTAAGGAAATTCTATAAAAAAAAATGGCTAAGAGGAGGAATGGATCGCATTTTTTTATGGGAAAGGTCATGCTGTAGAAATTTTGACGGGTTTTACTTGTGAGAGTTGGGTTTTACTTGTGAGAAATTTTTACGGGTTTTACTTGTGACGGGTTTTGCTGTAATTTCATTTTGAGTTGCATTGTATTGAATCTAATTGTATAATGTAGCCTCAAGATCTAGCACAACTGTATTGTAATTTATATGATTGAATTGTAGGGTTTATCACAAGCCTCCGTGAGATATATGAATGGATTGTGGCCTCAGAATCTCACGTAAACTATTTGTAGTTTTTTTTAATCATGTTGTCAACTGTGATGAGTTTCCAGTCTTGAATTTACAGTTCTCCTTTATGATTGAAGTAGTAGACGAGGTAAATCTCTGGCATTTCTGTAAATTTTATTTTAATTCAACATAGTGGAAATATCTATTAGCTACCCTTCAATTTACCCCACCGAATTTTCCCCGTAGATGCTCCACTTTGTTATATTGCTCAAAATGATTTTGGACATAGTACTGGCCATCGCGATTTGATTAGGGACCTTCTTGAAATCCTTAAATTTAAGAGCGTGGCCTTGTGACGCAACTACAACGGTAATAACAAAAAGAAACTACCGTTTAGGGTCTTGTTCCATCTCATTCCAGGGTTGTTGTATGCACATGCTACCCAAGTTTTTCCTGATGCAACGAATTTTCGTTTAGAATGCAACCAGCTATTTCTCTGCCACGAATTTACTCCTAGAGTGCAAACCAGTTATTTCTCGGCCACAAAATTATGCCCTGGATTACACCCAACCCTTGCGATTGATTAAAACGAATTGGTTGCTTATCTGCTTGAATCTCCTGTGGCGTTTACCTTCAACAATTTTGTACAGCATTCCAGAAAAACGAGTTATGTCCTGGCAGCGTTTTTACATTTCGAAACTACCTGAGATGAAGGCGCGTTTGTCCTTACGAATTGTCTTCCTTTGTCTGAGAAAAACCAATTGTCTGCCATTTTCTGGGAAAAGCGAATTGTCTTCCTTTGTCTGAGAAAAACGAATTGTCTATCATTGTTTGAGAAAAATGAATTTCCTGAGAAAAACGAATTGGTTGCCTTTGTCCGAGAAAAACGAATTGTCTGCCATTGTCCGAAAAAAACGAATTGTCTGCCATTACGCTACCTCTTCCTGTAAGAAGCCTATGTATTTTTTTTAGTCCACCGTAAGCTTCAACTTAGAATTTAGATAACCCTTCTAATGTTTGGCATATGCGGGCCACGGATTGTTCCAGATCCTAAGTGCCTTCCTTGACTCATCTATCACCTAACTTAACTCCCAACAAGATGAGTGCCCAACCACGAGTCTTTTTGTCTTAAAAGGATCATTTGTATTTTAACCTGTAACTTCTTCTACCATCTCAACAAGTTCTGCTCACCTTAAATCCCTTTTTATTTGAATGGTACTTTAACTCGAGCTCTCATTTAAAATAAAACAAGTGTGGGTCTACTTTAAATTCTTTAAATGGAATTGTAAGGCACCGTTGAATCACTTCTATTGTTTATTTAAGACTGTACTCTTCCTTGAATTATTCAGATGGATATACACTTATTTATTTATATATATATATATATATATATATATATATATATATATATATATATATAAGTGGATAGTTTAAGTCTTATTGTAGTAACCTACCATGATGGTCATCATAGTTTAAAAAGAATTGTAAGCAGAATAAAATCTTATGTATCCACCTTTTATGATTGACTCTTGGTTCACCAAAGGATGTTCAATTTTAAGTAGTACTTAAGATGATTGATCATTTACGGGATCTTCCTTTTAATGTGAATTCATATTTCTTTGCTTGAAGAAGGTTGGTTCTACACATGGGCTTAAAGGGAAGTGTATTTTAATATTAATTCTATCTATATAAGGGGTTTCCCAGAATAAAGGATATCACAATCAAGCCACTGAAGGGATGTACATATTATTGAAGTTGTATCACTTGATAAACATTGATTGATAATGAATAAAACTGACTTGACATTATGATAATATTAATTAGATCGCTATTTAATAACAAGATGGTACCTATGTTCATATGCATATTGTGAGTCCTTATGTACTTCCTTTGACTCATTGTACTAATTTTGATTGAAGATCGACTGAATTTAGCATTTAATCTAATTGCACTATGAAAATAACTTTGATGATTACCCTCACACCATTTATTTGTGTTGATGTATGATTGCCTTAGAAATAGATTTCTCGCACACCTTGAATAATGTTGACATATGGATAATTAAGTGATTTGATTAATTGTGTGCCTTGAAAAACATTAATGTGTGATTGATACAGTATTAGATTCCCTTGCACCATGAAAATAAACTGGTAACTTCTCTTGCACCATTAAAATGATGTGATGTATGTTGAATTGAGTTGATAGATTCTCTTGCACTGTGAATTTAATGCATTTATGACTGATTTTGTAATTATATTGCGTGTGCCTTGTAGATAGCATTGATGATTACCTTTGCACCTTGAAAATAAGTTGATGATTACTCATGCGTTAATAATTATGTGGATGTGTGATTTTTTTTAGAATAGTTACTTTTGCGCCTTGGAAGTAATGTGATGTGTGATTGATTAAGTATTTATATTCTCTTGCAACATTGAATTTATGTTGATTTCTCTTGCGCCATAAAAATAATGCAGATGCATGGTTGATTTATTTATTAGATTCTCTTCCGCCATTAGAATAATGACTATATGTGATTAATTATGGGATGTAGACACCGACTCCTTGTTCCTCAAAACAGTCACCAGCCCTGAGACCTTAAATGGTCAAAATCAATCGGATGAATCTTGGGCTTGAGCATTGCTTATGTGTCCTGGAGGTCATAACCATGCAGGATAGGTTGGGCGGGTAGTTCTTTATTCTTCAGCAATCTGGTTGATCATTATTTATAATTTTCTTCAGTCGATTTGATGTGTTGAACTGCGTCACTCATTACATTTATGTGTTGGTCAGGCGTCGCTATCATTTATGTTGATGTGTTGGTTGTGTCGTTATCAATTACGATGTTGAGTCGTTGTGTATGTGTTGAATTGTGTTGCTTTTAGTTATGTTAAAGCAATGCTTATGTGTCATTTCAATTACGATGATGTATGTTGTTATTATGTTGTAATGAATTTAATATCCTAATGGAAAACAAAAAAAATATATCAGTTGTGATTCATTTTTCCTAGTCATAAAACAGAGGGGGTGTTACAAATGGTATCAGAGCGGGTTCAACCCTACAACTATGAATCATCACGCCTTCCAATATATTAAACGCTTGATCAATAACTTATCACTAATTAAAATTTGAAATTGTTTGTATCGGTAATCCTGGATAGAGGACATCGTGGAGAGAGACGACGTGGTGTTGGGGAAAGAGGTGCGACACCTCCAGTAGCATCCATGCCTAAAGGGTCTAACCCCCAAGTAGAAGAACAAGTCATTGGACAGGAGCGGATTGTTTTGGGGGATGTGGTTGAATGGAGAAGGTCCTTTCAGAGGATGTTAAATGACCTTTTTAACCAACTCAATAGAGATGAGGCCAGTGCGCATGTACCCAATGAGGTTTCACAATGCGCTCTGGCAAACAGTGGTAGCGTTCACAGAGAAATCGAAAAGGTTAAGTTTCTTGAGTTCATGGATGTCACGGACAGCTCAGCCATCAGGGCATGGTTGGAGAACATGGCGATGTGCATTGCACTTCGTGACTACACCTCCAACACAAAGGTCCTCTTGGCGCTCTTTCAACTAAAGGGGAGTTCTCTTATGTGGTCGAAGACCCTCTTACCTCAAATAAACACGGTCGTCAAGGATGTGTCATGGGAACTGTTCGAGGAATGGTTATGGGAGATGTAATTGTCATAGGAATTCATGGAGCACCGTCTCAATGAGTTCAATGCCTTATAATAGGGTGGTCGTACGGTGTCGAAGTGTGAGGCTAGATTTATGGAGCTACTTCGATATTCCATACATATGAACACGGAGAAGTTGGAGGTCAGCAAGTTTGTGTTCAACCTCAACTCCAACATTCGTGCAAAGGTGAGGATCCTAATGCCTTCGACGTTTCACGATGTACTCCAGAGGGCCCTCATAATTGAGGAAGATCTAACTAGCGGTGGTCAATAAGGACTCCTGCAAGACCGTTTGGAGAGACGACATCCAAAGTACAACAATAGCATTTAGTTCTATCGGAAGAACATGCCAGGATCTCAGGCTAGTAGGAAAGCAACTTCTAGTTAAGGGCCCCGGAATACTAGACCAAAGACCGGGTGTTGGACATGTAGAGAGACATAATACCAGCAAGACTGTCCATTTGAAAGGACCAGAGTGGTTGGGACAACGAGACACACTACAGTTGTATATTTGGGCAAGGCCCACATGATTCATGCCACGGTGAATAACCACCAGGTTGAGCATCATTCCACTATGCTCGAGACGTCAGGTACCATCACCGACCAAAATTTTATTATGTTGATAGATCCTGGTGCTGCTGAGAGTTGTATTTCTAGTGCAACGCAGAAGGGATCTAAGGTAAGGGCAGTCGAACGAGATGAGTTTAGAAACGCAACAATGGCTTCGGGTGCCAAATGGAAGGTTGGAGGAAGGGTTACATACTATCACATTAACTTGGATTAGTATGGACTGGTTGAAATCGCATGATGTGATACTTAACTGAAAGACACAATGGTTGAGTTGACCATTGATGAGGGACAGAGAAGAATGATTGTAAGAAGAAACCAGAGAGCGTCCTTGAGGTTCTTTTCTTCTTGACAGCTACAAAAGAGCATGCGCAAGGGATGTAAGTTATATGCAATCTTAGTGTTGAACGACTAGGGCATGGAAGAAGGATTAAAAAACATTATGGTAGTATGAGATTTTGTGGACGTGTTCCTAGAAGAGTTACAGGGTTTTTCGCCCGAAAGAGAGCTGGAGTTTACCATCGACTTGAAACCTGGAACTAAACCAATAGCAATAACACCTTATTGGATGTCAACCCCTGAGTTACAGTAGTTGAAAATGAAAATGAAAGAGTTGTTGGACCTAGGACTTATACGTCCAGGTGTGTCGCCTTGGTGTGCACATGTTATTTTCATACGAAAGAAGGATGGGTCATGGAGACTCTGTATTGACTACCATCAGTTGAACAAGGCAACAATCAAGAACCAATATTTGTTTCCAAGAATAGATGATTTGTTTGACAAAATGAAGGGCGTGACTATGTTTTCAAAGATAGACTTTAGATTAGGGTATCACTAGTTACAAATTAAACAGAAAGATATTACTAAGACTACATTCAAGACATGGTTTGGGCACTACAAGTTTACCACTTTCCATTGGGACGGACAAACACCCTGGGGTATTCAGGATATTGATGAATGGGGTGTTCCACGAATGCTTGGACAAGTTAGTTCAAGTATTCATTGATGACACATTGATATATTCTCGGACGATGGAGGAACATGATGAGCATTGCTCTTAGTATTACAGTGTTTACGGGAACACAAATTACAAGAAACTATCAAAATTCTCTCGAGGATTCATTGCTTAGGGCATGTTATATCCAGTGAATGTAGAGGCTATTATGGAATGGTCTGCGCTGACAAATGTAGCAGGAGTATGCAACTTTTGGGTTTGGTGGGATATTATCGACGGTTCGTCGAAGGTTTTACGAAGATGGAAAATCTGATCACGAAATTGTAGAAGAAAAACAAGAAGTTTGTACGAAGTGCGCAGAAGCATTTTGAAGGCTCAAGCAGTTATTGGCGACAACACCAATGATGAAAGTCCCTGACATGGATAGGGATTTCTTTGTATGCACAGACACGTCCAAGGAAGGGTTAGGTGGAGTATTGACGCAAGAGAATAACTACGCGATGTGTTATTGGTATTTATTGGCCATTGTGTATGCCTGAGAGTGCCGAGACACTATCTGATTGGACAAAATTTGAACAAAAAAAATAGATTACTATGGAATGCAACACTTTTTAAACAGAATGACTTGAACTCGCGGCAGAGGCGTTGGTCAGAATTTCTTAGCGAATACGATTTTCAGATTACTTACATAAAAGGAATAGTGAACAGAGTGGCAGATGTGTTGAGTCGGAGACCACACATATTTTCGGTGATACCTCTTCAAAGGAATCTTCAAGAAAAGATTCTAACTATATAGTGCGACGATGACTCGTATAAAGAGGTTAAGGAAAATATCGGAAAAGACACCATGTTGGTACCAAGTTTTGAAGGATATGCATTATACAAAGACAGATTGATGAGGTATGATAACCATATTTACATATCGCCTGGCGACAAATTGAGAAATTTGATCTTAAGGGAAGCTCATAGAGAAATATGCATGGCTCATCCAGGAGTCACGAAGATGAGGGTAGGCCTTAAGCCATTATTATTTTGGAAGGGATGAAGGAAAACTTAGTTAGCTACGTGGTGAGGTGTCTATAATGTTAGCGAGTGAAGGTTGAACATAGACATCCGGCAGGATTACTACATCCACACGCTATTCTGGAATCAGAATGGGAGGTCATTTCAATGGACTTCATTGTTGGATTGTCGTTGATGGAAAGGAGGGACGACTCAATTTTTGTGGTAGATCACACTCGAACGAAGAGTGCACATTTTATTCCTATGCATATGATGTATTGGGCGCCAAACATAGCTAGAATTTTTGTCAGCAATATTGTGAGACTGCCTGGTGTTCCAAAAAGAATCATATTCAATAGAGGATCAATGTTTACAGGATGATTTTGGACTAGTTCCCAAAGGGCCTTGGGAACACAAATGAACTTTAGTACAACATATCACCCTGAGATAAGGGAGTAGATAGAGAGAACGAATCAAATTTTGGAAGATATGTTGCGTATATATGTGTTGGACCAACCGAAACTTTGGGAAGAGTTCTTGCCACTGGTAGAGTTTGTATACAACAATGGCTATCAAGGTACCATTAATATGGCACCGTTCGAGTATCTCTACAGGTGACTATGTTGGACGCCTTTAAGCTGGGATCGACTTCAGGATAGGGTCCTGGTAGGTGTTGGTTGTGGATCCTGATTATCTTCCTAATTCATATGTATTTTGTTTTTAGCCGTGTTTATACCCCATAAAGTAATTACACCCCAGAAGTATGTACACTCTTCCACGCGGGGGAGTGCATAGGGGGGTTACCCCCTCCGCGGGGTCCAGGGGTAAGCGGGCCCCTGGCAGGGGTTCGAGGGCAAAGCCCCGGAAGGAAAAATTTCCTTGTAAATGTATATTGTAATTTCATTATAAATATGGACCATTCATTATAAGGTCGCAGATCTAACAATAGAAATTATGTTAGGGTTTTTTTCCCTAGAAGGAAACCCTCTGTTATGAGGGAAATGTATTGCGACTATGCATGATGGTTAATATTACATTCTGAGATAGGAGACTGTGGGATAAGGTAGAGGAAGTTACAGCAGGTTTGTTGTAGGTTGTATCCCTTCGATTGTTGGATAATAATAAAGGAAGGACCTGGAAATTTCTATGGTGGACGTAGCCCACACTGGGCGAACCACATAAATCTGTGTCTCTATTGCATTGTGTATATTTCGTGTTTTGTTTCCACATTTGTTTTATTTTATTGCTCCATGCTCCTATTTTTCTAACAACTAGTATCAGAGGGCAAGGTAACTCGCAGGAAAGGAGGGTTCATGTTTCAAGTGGGAGCAATGGCGAAAGATGGAAAGTTTAGGGTCGATAAATTTAACGGCCAAAACTACTAGTTATGGAAGATGCAAATGGAAGATTATTTATATCAAAAGGATCTATTCCTACCATTAGGCGGAGTAGCAAAGAATCCGACGACCATGAAGGATGAAGAATGGGAGATTCTTGACAGAAAGGCTCTAGGAACGATACGACTGAGCTCGGTAGCATCGGTGGCTTTCAATATTTCAAAAGAAAAGACAACAAAAGCTTTGATAGACACATTGTCTAAATTGTATGAAAAACCCTTGGCATCCAATAAGGTATTTCTAGTGAAGAGATTATTTAATATGAAGATGTCAAAAGGTGGGTTTGTTGCAGATCATTTAAATGATTTTAGTACGGTTACTAATCAACTAAGTTCTTTAAAAGTGGACTTTGAGGATGAGGTCAGGGCTCTTCTAATCTTGTGCTCATTGCCAGAAAGCTGGAACGGCTTGGTCATGGTTGTAAGTAACTCTATATCTGATTCAAATACTTTAAAATTTGATGATGTTGTTGGTGTTATCCTTAGTGAGGAAATGTGGCGAAAAAGAACAGGTGAGACATCAGGCAATGTGTTGAACATGGAGAACAAGGGAAGACAAAAGGATAGAGGAAAGGGCCCAGGGAACCGCGGGAATTCTAGGAAGGGAAAATCCAAATCCAGACTTGGAAATATAGAGTGTTGGAATTGTGGGAAGAAAGGAAATCTAAAGAAAGACTACAGAGCTCCAAAGAAACAAAGAGATGGACAACAGGAGAGAAATCATGAAGAAAATGTAATAGGTGATGTGTTACAAGATGGTTTGATTCTTTCTGTAGATAATATTTCTGAGTCTTGGGTAGTAGATTCAGGGGCTTCATTTCATGCCACACCCCATAGGAAACATTTTCTAGATTATGTTGAAGGTGATTTTGGACAGGTTCATTTGGGTGATGATCCACCATACAAAATTGTTGGAATGGGAAAGGTAAAAATAAAACAAAGAAATGGAAACCAATGGTTGTTGAAAGAGGTAATACATGTTCCAGATCTAAGGAAAAATATAATTTCAATAGGACAGTTGGAAAGTGAAGGTTGTATATCTATATTTACAGATAAGACGTGGAAGGTCATCAAAGGATCATTGGTGATAGAAAAAGGAGAGAAGGTGGGTACATTGTATTTATGTACTGGTAATACTGACTCTTCTATATATTTAGCATCTACAGGAGTGGATACAACACTGTGGCATCATAGGCTTGGACACATGAGTGAGAAGTGGATGCAGATACTTCACAAAAGAAATTTGTTTCCAGATCTTGAACAAATTGATTTGGACTTCTGTGAGCATTTTTTTTATGGAAAACAGAAGAGAGTCATATTTCTCAGAGTCATAAAAGAAAAGAAGAGTGAAAGGTTAGATATTGTGCATATAGATGTATGGGGACCAGCTCAAGTATCATCTCTTAGTGTATCTCGTTATTATGTTACTTTTATTGATGATGCAACTAGAAAAACTTGGGTTTATTGTATTCGACAAAAATGGAGGTGAATATTGCAGCAAGGAGTTTGATGATTACTGTTCATACCATGGGATTCGTAGAGAGAAGACAGTTCCAAGAACACCATAAGAAAATGGTGTGTCAGAAAGGATGAACGGGACAATCATGGAGCGTGCAAGGAGTATGAGATTGCATGTTGGTTTTCCCTTATAGTTATGGGCAGATGTTGTAGATATTGATGTTTATTTAATAAACAAAGGACCTTGAAGCTCTTTGGAGGAGGCATGGATAGAAAAAAAGGTAAACTATTCTTTTTTGAAGACTTTCGGTTGTGAAGCATTTGTCCATATTGATAAAGAAAATAGAACAAATCTTAAGGAAAAATCCAAGAAGTGTACCTTTATTGGATACAGTGTTAATGATTTTGGTTATCGCTTATGGGATTATGAAAATAACAAAATCATTAGGAGTAGAGATGTCATATTCAATGAGAAGGTCGTGTACAAAGATCAATTGCAGGGAAAGAAAAAAGAAAAATAAAAACTAGACTACATAGTGCTCGATGAGATCACTGGAAAAGAAATTCCAAAGGAACCAGAAAATCAAAATGTACAACAACAAGAGAAACAAGTACCTCAAACTTCTGCATGTGTAGTTAGAATATCTACCAGGTTAACTATACCCTCTGAAGGATACTCTCCTTTGTTGTATTATTTATTGTTGACTCATTTTGGTGAACCAGAATGTTATGAAGAGGTAATGCAGGTAGACACCAAAAAAAAGTGGGAGCAAGGCATGAAGGAGGAAATGGATTCCTTGGTAAATAAACATACTTGGGACTTGGTTCAGTTGCCTACAGGAAAAAGAGCATTGCAAAATAAATGGGTTTACAAGTTGAAGGAAGAAGATGGAGGAGAAAAGTGATACAAGGCTAGACTTGTTGTAAAGGGGTTTGCACAAAAGAAAGGTATAGTTTTTGATGAAATATTTTCTCCTTTTGTTAAAATGACTTCAATTAGGACTATTTTGAGTCTCGTGGCAATAGATTATTTGCATCTTGAATAGTTAGATGTAAAAACAACTTTTTTCCATGGGGATTTAGAGGAAGAGAGTTATATGTAGCAACCACAAGGGTATGAGGTCAAAGGGAAGGAGAATTTGGTATGCAGGTTGAAGAAGAGCTTGTATGGCCTTAAGAAATCTCCAAGGCAGTGGTATTTGAAGTTTGACAGGTTTATGACAGAACAGGGTTATAGTAGATGTCATTCTTATCATTGTGTTTATTTTAAAAAGCTAGAAAATGGAAGTTATATTATCTTGCTATTGTATGTATATGGCATGCTTGTTGCAGGGTCTAATATGCTGGATATAAATGTTCTCAAGAAGAAATTAGCTAATTCTTTTGCGATGAAGGATTTGGGTGCTACAAAGAAAATCCTTGGTATGAGAATAACAAGAGACAGGAAAAGTCGCAAATTGACATTGTCTCAGAGTGAGTACATAGAGAAGGTGTTGGAGAGGTTCAGAATGCAGAATGAAAAACTAGTTAGTACACCTTTGGCCAACCATTTCAAATTAACTAAAGAAATGTGTCCCAAGACACAGGAGGAGATAGAATACATTTCCAGGGTCTCTTATTCATCAACAATTGGAAGCATGATGTATGTGATGGTTTGCACAAGACCAGATATTGCACATGCAGTGGGAGTTGTGAGCAGGTATATGAACAATCCAAGTAAAGAACATTGGGAGGCATTAAAGTGGATTCTCAGATATTTGAGAGGTACTTCTAATCATGCATTATCTTTTGGAGGTTCAAACATTGTTCTACAGGGATATGTTGATTTAGATATGGAAGGTGATAAAGATAGAAAGAGGAGTACCACAGGGTATGTTTTTACTATAGGTGGAACAACTGTAAGTTGTATTTCAAAACTGTAAAAGGTTGTTTCACTTTCAACAACAAATGCAGAGTATGTTGCTTCTACAAGGGCTAGTAAAAAAATGATTTGGTTATAGAGGTTTATGGAGGAATTGAGAAAGAAGAAGGAGAATAGTAGATTGTATTGTGATAGTCAGAGTGAAATTCATCTTGCAAAGAACTTAGACTTTCATTCGAAGACTAAGCATATACAACTGAGGTACCATTTCATATGATCTGTCTTGGAAGATGGGCATTTGAAGCTGGAAAAGGTACACACTAGCCAGAATCCTACAGACATATTAACAAAGGGAGTAACCAGGGAGAAACTAAGTTCTTGTTTAGTTTTAGTTGGTCTTCAAGAATGAAGATGAAGATTAGAAATTTTTCAGGTCCAAGAAGGTTCAGAGTCTAGCATATACATCAGTGGTGGAGTTGTTGAGATCAGTCTCCAAGTGGGATATTATTGGTTGTGGAGCCTGATTATCTTCCTGATTCATAGGTATTTTGTTTTCAACCCTGTTTATACCCCATGAAGTATTTACATCCTAGAAGTATGTACACTCTTCCACACAGGGGAGTGCAGAGGGGGGTTACCCCCTTTGTGGGGTCTGGGGGCAAGCGAGCCCCCGACGGGGGTTCGGGGGAAAACCCCCTGAAGGAAAAATTGCCTTGTAAATGTATATTGTAATTTCATTGTAAATCTAGACCATTCATTATAAGGTCACAGATCTAACGGTAGAAATTATGTTAGGGTTTTTTTCCCTAGAAGGCAACCCTCTATTATGAGGGAAATGTATTGCGGCTATGCATGATGGATAATATTGTATTTTGAGATAGGAGACTGTGAGAGAACAAAGAGGAAGTTACAGTGGTTTTGTTGTAGGTTGTATCGCTTCGATTGTTGGATACTAATAAAGGAAGGACTTGGCAATTTCTCTGGTGGACGTAGCCCACACTGGGTGAACCACGTAAATCTGTGTCTCTATTACATTGTGTATCTTCCATGTTTTGTTTAAGCATTTTTTTTATGTACCATAAATGATCCAAGAAATGGAAGAACAATGGAAAACAATAAGATGAAGGATCAAAGAAATGCAAGATCAGCAGAAATGTTATGTTGATGTGTGTCACGTTGACCGTGATCATGAATTTGGCGACTGAGTTTCCTGCGCGTGAAACCACCCAAGAGTTCAATTAAGTTCAGAAAGGGTGTTATACTCTCTTCTGGGTTTGTGGGGACTTTCAAAGTTGTGGAAGGGATAGGACCTGTGGCCTATCAACTAGCCTAGCCTCTTTCTTTGAGGCGTATGCGATATTTTTCTTGTATTTGTTTTACGACATTATGCTATTGATCCTACACATGTGATTGACATGAGTTCATTGAAGGTGTTGGACGAGGGTGCACTCCTGGTGGAGCCAAACCATATTTTGGACCATCGCATTCAACAACTACAATGTCGAACAGTCGATCAGGTCAAGGTCCAGTGGGACAATTATAGTCCACACTCGTCTACTTGCAAGGACACATATGATATGCATGAGCGGTTCCATACTTATTTGATGGAGTAGACCTATAGATATTGTCAGATAGTTTATCTACTGCATATTTATATATTGTACAACTTCAGGACGAAGTTTAAAACAAGAGGGGGTGTATGTAACATCCCTCTCTTGCGATCACATGTTATTGACTTATTCTTGAGGACACTTGCGTGCAAGTGATCCAGTTATAGTATGTGGTTATATATTTCGCTTATGGATTGTTATGATGATATTGATGAATTATGATTTATTTTGTTTTATATCTATGTATCCATATATGTTATTGACGAGTTTCCCTTGATTGTGCAGGACACTTGATAGATGGAGGATGTCCATGGCATCAATGAACCTCCTTGGACTCTAGATTGAGTCAGGGAGTGGATTGTATTGGTTTGAGTTATTCATTTATGTATATGTGGCATATGATTGATTGTATTATGATGTTGTTTATGGGTCATTGACAGTGTTTCTTTGATGGATGCAGGCTCACGATTGCTTTCTAATCTGACTCACATAAGGAGTAAAGGGGCCATGCACAGAAACCAAATATTGAGGGAAAGGTGTGGCAGCATCCCTGACACAGCCTACTAGCACTCTCATCATGCCTCGAATTGTAGGTTAATGATTACCTAGTTCGATAGATCCACAATGTTGTGAGGGCCGACTGAGACATTCTCTCATGAAGATTTCTAAGTGGCGCACAATAAGGCAGGGTCCTTATTCCTTATAAGGCCTTAGTCTCTCATACGATCACTTGAATGGAGAGTTGACTCCAAGGGTTGGACAACTACCAAAACCAGTCAAAGGTGAGTGGCACTCTTGGAGCATGGAGTGTGTCTTGAAGGGCACGCTGTGTAATTAAAATATGAATCAAAGGCGAGTGGCACCCTTGGAGCATGGAGTGCATCTTGAAGGGCATGTCGTGGTATTTAAAAGGGTGAGTTAATGAATCTAGGTGGTTGTTACACATCAACATTACTCGCTTTGATAAGTGTTGCAAGTGTCGCATGTTGCTCACAAGTGTCGCAAGTGTCGCACGTTGCTCACAAGTGTTGCAAGTGTCAAGCAAAGAATACTGCCATGATGCCTATGTCATACTAATAACGACATTGAGAAGACACTTAAAATGCCTCAAACACTTGATCTGAAGGAAGAGGAATGGTTAACTGAAGTCAAGTGCCTCTTGCCACCTAAAAGAATCACTGAATCTAGGTTTTTAGAAGAGAGCGCTCCCCTAAATCTCTCTTAGGAGAGCTGGCAAGAGGAGTGCTACTGATTTTAAGAGCGCTGGCACCCCCCTTAAGCCTACTAGGGAGCGCTATAGCGCCCGAATGCCCCTTTTCAGGGAGCATTGTCTAATCTGGGCAGGAGTTGGTCCCTTGAGGGGAATAAGGGGAAGATCTTTCAATCTTGGAAGGCAGTTGAATTTGAATTCCTGGTTCAGCCATGATCTTAGGGAAGATCCCTGACTCAAGGAGGAAAATCCTCAACTTACCCTAAAGATACCTCAAGAGGTTAGGCCTCTCTAAACCTATATAAGCAGGTTCTATGATGGTAAATAGGAGGAAGAATTGGAAGCATGAAACCTATGATCTCCTAGGAAACATAGAGTGAACTAGAGGAAAGTAATCAGTGAGGTTGCTATCATCTGGATTGTGGATCTTTTGAGAAAGGGTTAGACAAAGGGGACTTGACGAAGCTATCGCATTCGCATCTACAGTTGTAAGTTACTTCTGTCATTGTTCTCATCAATATGACACGCTTGGCCTGTTTCTTTCTAGTTTGTGTTTAATATCACATGAACTTGTCTCCGATCAATAGATCTATTTCAAGCTAATATCAATAGAGTAGGAAGTGGTTGTACTATTGTTCGTCTACAGGGCTCATCGAGGAGCGAAAGATTGGAGCTCAACTCGGAGCGTGCAGGGACAAACGCTGGTAAAAGGTACTTGTTTTATCCTTCCTCCTCGCACATTAGTTTGTATAGATCTGAAAGGAAGTCAGTGTCCAAGTTAAGCATCTTTTGTCTTAAGAGTTAAGAGTCTAGCTCTCAAGAAGAGATCTACCTGTCCGCAGGGATATTTTCCTTCAACAGAAACTGGCGACTCCAATGGGGAGAATCGAATCGAAACTTTTGGTTTTTATTTTTCCTCATAGACCTTGTCTTACCCCTTGATTGTTTTCAGACCTTGTTCACCCTTTTTTTGCTTTTTTTCATGTGTTTATTGACTCCTTACCTCATCACACTCAGCTTGATTGCCAAAATTCAACTGAAATTTTGGATTTTTAGACATTTCCATGAGATTTTTAAGCCAGGCGCCCCTGTGGCTCTGTTAACAGAGCGCCAACACTCCCTGGATGTGTTAGATAGAGCGCTATAACTCTTGGTGCCCTTTACACCAGAGCGCCAACCCTCTTTTGGCAAAAAACCTTTCTAGAATTACTTTTTCAGGGTCCAGTCTCTGTGTTTCACTTGTTGAGCCTCTCTGTGAGTCAATGCTTCTTCCCACTGAACTTTGGCATCCTTCCTTCTGAAGAAAAAATACCTTTTTGTTTAGATTTTGTATCCTTCTTCATTATTTTTGAGTTTTTCTGTTGTTGAGAGTTTGAAACCAATGCACTGTTTTTTCTCTCCTTTTTGACTAAGCGATAAACTTTGGTGAAGGACATCAGAAGTATACAAATCTCTTCATTTGGTTTTTGTTGAGGTCATTGTTCTTCAACATCTCTCTTTTGTTTGAAATTCTTGGTTTTCTTTGTTTTCTTTTTTGCTTCTTGTTTTCGATCATAGCAAGAGGGTGTATTGTTTGTACGAAACCTACTTATGCTTATTTGAGTTTCCTTGATTCAAAAGGTTAATTAGCAGGAGAAGTGTCATTTTGAATTAATTATTATTCGCACAAAAACAATAAAGAGACATCTTCATGATTGATTTGCATATTAGAAGACATTTCCAAAAAGTTTTAGCACCACATTGGATTTGATTGAAGAAAATTTGTTTGAGGACATTCCTTCTTAGTGTTTGTTAGTGAAAATAACTCTCTCTCTCTCCTTTAAATAGATATTCATCGAAAAGAAATGATTGCTTATCATATTTGATGCATTTTTTGGGGATTGAGTTATCATTCCATCCGTTTCACTTTCGTGCACCCTTTGAGTAAAGAACAGTTATAAAACAAATGCTAATTAAAAATTATCTAGAACATTTTTGTTTTTAGGATCTTCCACCAACAATAGACTAGGGTTAGCACTTTGGATTAGGCTGTGAGTACAAATCTCCAAAGTTTTTCAAAACAAACATTAGCATCCTGAGTTAGGGAGACTCAAATCCAATTGTCGTATTGTTTTTCTGGGATCCCCCTCTCACATATGGGTTACGCACGAGGTCGCATTCGGGTGAGTTACGGAGATTATCCCTCCTTGGTTCAATTGTTTGTAGTGGTCGGATCTTATATTGGGGGTCACTTGGAGGTATACCCACGATTATGTGTGGGAGCCTTTGGGTTTGATTTCGGACTTGTTATCTTGCCCATACGTTCTAGATCGGACTGTTGACTGTACCCGCCCAGGGACTCACTACGAATTGGTATATTTAGTCGCCATAATATTTAGGTACTTACACAAGGTGACGATGAAGGGAAGTCTCACTGTACCTGGAACAAACATTGGTCAAACTCACTCGAGCTCCTTGGAGGGTAAATCCACAATTACTGCGTGGAAGCTTGCACCAAGGCGTAAGTCCGTTAAGCAGGTCACCATTGTAACCGTTCCACCATATCCCAACCCCTTCTCGACTTGATCACGCGACGTTGGATTTCATCACCAACTAGTATGGTCATCGAGAGAAGTTTTGTTTGCTTGGATGATTCCTAGATTTTATTAGCGCATGCTGTTTCTTTTTGTTAGTTGGCCCTAGATTTTCAGTGTGCTCTGTTATTCTCCACAATTGAGCCCGTAGATGATAAATCTCTTCCCCAATCACGTAGGATGCAAGGGCCGGCTCCAGAATGCTATCAACCCTTACCTCCTAACCCTTCAGAAGACAACTACTGTAGAGAGGTAGAAAATCCATCTGACGCCAGAAGTGCTATTGCTCCCCCGTTAGATACCCATAAGACGCTTTGGACACGTTTGAATATCCCATCACACCTGTGTCAGTATCTCCTCTCGAACCACTTTTGGTTCGTTTAGACTCCCTTGGGAACGTCATAGACAAAGAAGTCCCATGATTACCGGAGAGGATCTATACCAAAACATATATGGGATCCACAGAACCACTCTTTGGTGATGAGTATAGGACTCCAGTTCATCCTAGCACCACAGTAGAAACCAATCCCACACCTGCTCGTTCTGTATGGAGGACTTCATCGGGACACTATCTCTATGAGAATTTTGAATCTATTCGACAACCCTTTCCTCCTCATGACCCTCCTAGTGAAACAGGACCATCCGGTCAAACCATGAATCACCCAGTCGATCAGGTTATTCACTCTACTTCCACGCCAGCAGCAGTCCATCCTAATGTTGGACTCATCACCTCTACTTATCCTCAAATCAGTTCAATCTCTACCCCTGTTTCTATGAGTTTTTACTCTACAACGCTGCATGTTCCACACGATCCTTCTAGGACACCTTCTCACCCGAGAATGCAGACCCCTGCTGGCCAAACACAACCAGCTGGAGGGAAACCACCATACAACACACCTTTCCCTTCTAGAGGACTACCTTTCCATGGCGGGCCTGCCCCTCCCAGGGGACAGTCCCCTTTTCATGCTCCTCCTGGAGGGCAACCTTTGTTTGCCATTCAAACCCCAGTCATACATCCACCGCTGGCACGGGGGCAACCCCTGTTTTCTAGAAACCATTCACAATCTCGAGGAGCATCCTCAGGTGGAAATTTTACTCAACCCAACATTGGGGGGCACTTGTACAATAACCCACTAGGAGGAGTATCCAATCCTATCCACCCCAGAACATCTTACGGGCAATCTTATCCGGGTGGCATCCAAAATACCACCTGGAGTTCTCTAGGACCACAGTCTTATCCTCCTCATGGGCCTCATGTGTATCCGCCTCCGGGATCTACTCCTTACCATTCTCAAGGCCAAAATGTTTATCCTCCTCACGGGCAAATCAATCACCCAGCCTATAATGTTCAAAACCCACTGGGTTATGCCCATGTTTCTTATGCACCATCAAATCCTACTTATCCTGGCCAGCAACAACCGTATGTAGGAGGACCTCCTGGTTACACCTATCCATCTAACCCAGTCTATGGTCCTACTGGTGTTCCTATGCCACACTAGTATCATTCGCACATTAACCGACAACTACCATTCCTCGCGACTCTAGATCTCCCAGACTTGTCTCGGTTAACCAATGATCCTATTTCCCATTCACCAGTTTGGCCAGTCATTCTAGCTAAGCTTCCTCCTGATATTCCAAAATTTGATGGAAACCTTGGCGAAGATCCGAACAACCATGTGATGACTTTCCATTTGTGTTGTTCATCAAACTCCGTCATGGATGATTCTATACATTTGCGTCTTTTCCAACGAACGCTTACTGGTTCAGCAACAAAGTGGTATATTGAACTACCACGTGCTTCGTTTCATTATTTTAATTCCCTTGCCATGTCTTTGCTCACACACTTGTCCACCTAGATCTAAAAGGAAGTCAGTGACCATGATAAGCACTTTCTGTCTTAGAGTTAAGAGTCTATCTCTTTGAGGAGATCTACCTATCCGCAGGGAGATTTTCCTTCAACAGTGGCCTAGAAAACTTTGAGCGAATGTTAAACCTGTAAAATCTCGAGCACTGCCAAATTAATTAATTAATTAATTCGTTAATTAAATACTGAATTTATTAATCATAATTCCTAATGGTCTAAGCTTTTGCAAATAAAATTTTAACTAAGCCTAAGTCTAAGTTAATGATAGGACAAAAACTAAATTACAAATTAGATGAAATAAGAAAAAGGTAAGCCAACTTAAGATATTAAGAGAGATAAAATAAATCTAAAAAAAATAATACAATACACATGTATGCATAAAATACCAAATTAGAAATTAAAATAAGAAAGGAATAAAGCATACAAGAATGTGTAAGCATAGAAAGGTATCTAGATTCTATTCTAAATAGAGAAAAATCCTATTTTAACTCAACTTCATTTTAGAAATCCGTCAATCATAAATGGGAAATAAAGGGAATAAAGGGACAACTAGGAGTGATTTTAGGAGCGCTTTTAGGATGGGTGAGGGAAATTGACTTTTAATTAAATTAAATTGTGGATTTATTGGTACAACTAAGGGAACAAGTGAAATAATTCCTAATTAAATTTAGAAAAAAACAAATTAAATGTGAAAATGGAAAGTTGTCACTAAGGAAATTATATAAAACAAATGGTTGAGTGGAGCAATGGATCACACTGGTTATGGGCAAGGTTATGCTGCAAACATTTTGATTGGTTTTACTTGTGAGAGTTGGGATACCCAAGTTGAGAGAGAGTGGTGGCTCTACCTTTCGAGGCGAGCTAGGAGCTATAGGATTATGGTTGTGTGTGTGTGGCCCCTTTGCAGTTTGAGGGGTTAAGGGGGAAGAAGAGTACCCCTAGCGTTGGTTGGGAGGTACTGGTGAAGTCTCAACTGTTAGAAAGAAAATGAAGGAAGGGAACGTTAGTTGCCAAGGAACGTCTTCAAGCCTATCTTCGTCGGTCACAGTAATTTCATTTTGAGTTTCATTGTATTGAATTTAAATGTATAATGTAGACTTAATATCTCGCACAACTATATTGTAATTTCTATGATTAAATTGTAGTGTTTATCACAAGTCTGTGTGAGATCTATGAAGGAATTGTTGCCTTAGAATCTCACATAAGACGAGGTAAATCTCTGGCATTTTTGTAAATTTTATTTTAATTCGACATAGTGGAAATCTCTATTCAATACCCTTCAGTTTACCCCAAATTTTCCATGTAGATGCTCTACTTTGTTATGTTGCTCAAGATGTTTTTGGGCATAGTACCGTCCATCACGATTTGATTAGGGACCTTCTTGAAATCCTTACATTTAAGAGCGTGGCCTTGTGACGTAGCTACAACGGTAATAACAAAAAGAAACTATCGTATAGGCTCTTGTTCCATCTCCTTCTAGGGTTGTTGTATGTGCATGCTACCCAAGTGTTTCCTGCTGCAACGAATTTTTGTTTAGAATGCAACCAATTATTTCTCTACCATGAATTTACTCCTAGAATGTAAACCATTTATTTCTGTGCCACGAAATTATGCCCTAGATTACACCCAACCCTTTTGATTCATTAAAATGAATTGGTTGTTTCTCTAGGTGAATTTCTCGTAGCGTTTACCTTCAATAATGTTTTACAGTGTTCTAGAAAAATGAGTTATGTCCTTGCAACATTTTTACATTTCGAAACTGCCTGAGATGAAGGTGAGTTTGTCCTTAGGAATTGTCTTCCTTTGTCTGAGAAAAATGAATTATCTGCCATTGTGTGGGAAAATTGATTTTTCTTCCATCGTCTAAGAAAAACGAATTGTCTGAGAAAAACAAATTGTCTGGCATTGTCTGAGAAAAATGAATTGTCTTCCATTGTCTGAGAAAAATGAATTGTCGGAGAAAAGTGAATTGCTTGCCTTTGTCTGAGAAAAACAAATTGTCCACCATTGTCTGAGAAAAACGAATTGTCTGCCATTCTTTGAGAAAAATGAATTGTCTTCCATTCTCTGATAAAAATGAATTGTCTGCCATTGTCTGAGAAAAATGAATTGTCTGTCTTTGTCTAAGAAAAATGAATTGTATGCCATTGCCTGAGAAAAGTGAATTGTCTGAGAAAAACGAGATGTCTACCATTACACTGCCTCTTCCAGTAAGAAGCCTGTGTATTTTTTTTTTTTGCCCACCGTAAGCTTCAACTTAGAATTTAGATAACCCTTCTAATGTTTGGCATATGCACGCCACGGATTGGAGCTCCAGAGCCTTAGTGCCTTCCTTGAAACATCTACCATCTAACTTAACTCCCAACGAGATGAGTGCCCAACCACGATACATATTGACTTGAGTATTTTTCTCTTAAAAGGATCATTTGTATTTTAGCCTATAACTTCTACCATCTCAACAAGTTCGGCTCACCTTAAATCCCTTTTTATTTGAATGGTACTTTAACTCGAGATATCATTTAAAATAAAACAAGTTTGGGTCTTCTTTAACTTCTTTAAATGGAATTGTAAGGCAGTGCTGAATCCCTTCTATTATTTATTTAAGATTGATACACTTATATATATATATATATATATATATAAGTGCATAGTCGAAGTCTTATTGTAGTAACCTAGCATGATGTTCATCATAGTTTAAAAGGAATTGTAAGCAAACTAAAATCTTATGTATCCACCTTTTATGATTGACTCTTGGTTCACCAAAGGATGTTCAATTTTAAGTAGTACTTAAGATGATTGATCATTTACAGGATCTTCCTTTGGGAACTGAATTTTAATGTGAGTTCATATTTCTTCACTTGAAGAAGGTTGGTTCTACAGATAGGGGCTTAAAGGGTAGTGTATTTTAATATTTATTCTATCTATATAAAGGGTTTCCTAGAATAAAGGATATCATAATCGAGCCACTGAAGGGATGTGCGTATTATTGAAGTTGTATCACTTGATAAGCATTGATTGACCATGAATAAAAATGACTTGACATTATGATAATATTAATTAGATCATTATCTCATAACAAGATGGTACCTATGTTCATATGCATCTTATCAGTCCTTATGTACTCCCTTTGACTCATTGTACTAATTTTGATTGAAGATCGACTGATTTTAGTATTTAATCTAATTGCAACATGAAAATAACTTTGATGATTACCCTCGCACCATTTATTTGTGGTTATGTATGATTTCCTTAGAACTAGATTTCTTGTGTGCATTGAATAATGTTGACATATGGCTAATTAAGTGATTTGATTACTTGTGTGCCATGAAAAACGTTAATGTGTGACTGATACAGTATTAGATTCCTTTGCACCATGAAAATGAACTGATAACTTCTCTTGTGCCATTAAAATGATGTGATGTATGTTGAATTGAGTTGATAGATTCTCTTGCACCATGAATTTAATGCATTTATGACTGATTTTGTAATTAGATTACGTGTTCCTTGTAGATAGCATTGACGATTACCTTTGCACCTTGAAAATAAGTTGACAATTAATCATACCTTAATAATTATGTGGATGTGTGATTTTTTTTAGAATGGTTACTCATGTGCCTTGGAAGATATGTGATGTGTGATAGATTAAGTATTTATATTCTCTTGCACTGTTGAATTTATGTTGATTTCTCTTGCGCCATGAAAATAATGCAGATGCATGGTTGATTTATTTCTTAGATTCTCTTGTGCCATTATAATAATGATGATATGTGATTAATTATGGGACGTAGACACCTCCTTGTTCATCAGAACAATCACCAGCCCTGAGACCTTAAATGGTCAAAATCAATCGGATGAATCTTGGGCTTGAGCATTTCTTATGTGTCTTGGAGGTCCTAACCATGCAGGATAGGTTGGGCGGGTAGTTCTTTATTCTTCAGCGATCTGGTTGATCATTGTTTATAATTTGCTTCAGCCAATTTGATGTGTTGAACTGTGTCACTAATTATATTTATGTGTTTTTAAAGCATCACTATCATTTATGTTGATGCGTTGGTTGTGTCGTTATTGATTACGATGTTGAGTCATTGTGTATGTGTTGTATTGTGTCGCTTTTATTTATGTTAAAGCAATGATTATGTGTCATTTTAGTTACGATGATGTATGTTGTTATTATGTTGTAACGAATTTAATATCCTAGTGCAAAACAAAAACAAAAATTATCAATTGTGCTTCGTTTTTCCTAGTCATAAAATGGAGGGAGCGTTACAGCACCAGGAAACTGGTCCATAGTGACTAGGCATATAATCATAAGGATTAGGTAATGTAGTGTGCACACACTACCCATCTATCCCAATGCTAGGAAACACCTCCAACCACATAGGTTGGCCCACCAACTTGAAAAGATGGGTAACGCGTTGACCCTAAAGGCTCGACATCTACTGACCTTGTCTAAGGTCATGCTAACTAGTGCCTCACTCAGTAACCTGTGTACTAGACTATTTTACTGGAGTAGAAATATCTCAGCATACCAGACTATTTCACTGGAGTAGCTATGCATACCAAACTATTTCACTAGAGTATAAATATCTCATGTTGTTATCTACTCATCTATAGCGAGATACTAGAGCTTCACTTCTCCCTTATGCACCATATATCTGACATAATAGTACTTGATCTCGATATTCTTGTAATTGTCATGAAACATCGGGTTCTCTGTCAACTTCACACAAATTTGGTTGTCACATTAGATACAATTCGCCTCTAACTCAAGATCAAACAATCATGCAAGCAGCTTTCAAGGCCACATTACTTCATCGCTAGCTAAACATGTTGCTATATACTCTAGCCCAGTCGTATTGAGTGCCACATTCATATGCTTCATGTTAAACCATGAGATCATATATGTTCCCAAACTAAAGCAACATCCATATGTACTATTTTGTTCTGCAACATTATCGGCCCAATTTTAATCAGTAAAGCCTTGTAGGCTTATCTCACGATCTGAGGCATATCTAAGTCCATAATCAATTGTACCTTTTAGGTACCTCAACACATGTTTTCCTACAATCAAGTGAACACCTCTAGGTTTGACCATATATTGAATCAATGTGTTCACCGCAAAACATATATATGGCCTTGTGTTCATTAAGTACATCATTGAACCAATCATCTGTCTATACATGGTGGCATCCACTGTCTCTGAAGATGTATCACTCAATAAATTCATATTCATCACCATCAGTGTAGGAATGGATTTAAAATCCATCATTCTGAATCTCTTCATAATATCTACAGTATATTTTCCTTGGTTAAGGAAACTCTCACTCAGTCTCTACCATACCTCTAGACCCAAGAAATAGTGCACCATACCAAGGTATTTCATCTTGAACTCTATAGAAATATTCATATTGCACTTAGTGATGAGCTTCTTGGTCCCTGTTAGAAACAGTTCATCTACATATAATAGTAATATCATTGGTCCACCATCCACAACCTTGTAGTAAGGGTTGGAGTTTGTTTTACTCTTGGTAAATAGCAAGCTCATCAGGAAACTGTCGGATCTGAAATATCATGCCCTGGGTACCTTCTTAGGCCCATACAGATATTTCTTCAATATACAAACATGAGACTCCTTCTCATGTATCTATGTACACTTCTTCTAGCTATTGGAGCAAGTGTCTCATCATAATCTTCTCCCTCTTGTTGGGAGAATATTATGGCCAGAAATTAGGCTTTGTACATCTTTATGTTGCCATCAGTATCATTTTAGATCAATTTGGAAGTCACCACTGACTTCCCTTCTGGTCTCAAGGAAAAAATCTATATCCCAGTCCTTTTGACTGCCTTCCTCCTATGTCATTGAAGCAAAGTTTACTGAAATAAGGGAATCCTCCCAGGAGATCTCACATCTCCTAGAAGTCTATGAAGCTACAATCTAGCCTCCTCAACTCATGGCACATGTCTGTCAGTACTAGAGGACGTCCCTCTCTCCCATCTGAATCTGAGGAGGAATACTTTCTGAATGAAAGTCTCTAGGCCACTGACTCTCTTTGAGATCAGATTCACTCTAAGTCTCCATGCTCCCTCTGAAGATCGACTCCCTCTGAGTCTATATAATCTTTGGATCCATCTTCTCCCTCTGTATTTGATGATCTCTTTTGAATTCTAATCTCCTATGAATGGTCCAGGGGAGGCTGCTCCTCCCTACTAGATCATGATGGATGACTTCTCATGAATTCTAGATCCTTTTGAGATGGTACATGGTGTGTCCACCTGCCTCACCACTAGTGTATCTATCTGTTCATTCTCATGATATGGCTAATCGATTCCATATATGTATTTAAATCCTACAAAGTGTCACGGGACCATGTTGGTCTCTTCCTGGTTACTACAATGATTTTGGGTAGACCCTTATGGCTCTACTAACTCTTCTTGATGATCTGAAGAGTGATCAACCACACTAGAGGGATTTGTTTGGTCATATTTGGATCCTTATTCTCTTTACAATCAATCTCCATATGTGGTACTTTGTATCTCGCAAAAGTACCCTTCCTTCCAGAAGGTTTTAACTTCGTCCTCTTTTTCTTTGGCACATGGATGTGTACAGTCATGTATATAACTTCTTATCTGGATAGTCTGCTCCATGTCTCAAACTAGAGACCATCTAATATGTTTCCTCCTGCAACTGTCACAATATCTTCCCTCACAGTTATCACCTGTGACCTACCCGTAACAAGACCAACAACAAGGGAAAACAATAGACAAGAATAATACTCTTATAATAATAATAAAAGAAATAATGAGAACAATTGTCATAGTAGCTCCTTCTTAGAGCTATCACTTATGACCTTCCTGGGACAAGAGCCAAAATATAAAAAAAAAATGTAATAATAAGAAATAGAAACAACACTCTTCCAGTGTTGTGACCAATATGTGCAAATTGGAAACTTATCAATTTAATCAATTAAACCTGGAACCTAGAGTCTTATCTTCAAGAATGACTGATGTTTCTTTTCTTCGGAGTCTCCTTCACTCAAGATGACAAGTATTCTCCCCAACATGTCCATTTTACTAAGACAATATGATTTCTTTAAAAAAATTTGAGTTAGAGAATATTATGCAATTAAACTCTAAAATATCAACCTCAATCAACCTAAACTTTGACTAAGTTCAACTTATAACTTTAACTTTGACCAGAAATAATCATAACTTTAATAGATAAAAATGCAACCTAGTTGTTCATAAGATCACAATAATTCGATAACAGCTAGAGGCATATCAAAATAATCAAACCTGGAGTGTGTTGTTCCTCTGAATATGTTGGATCTGAGATCCCTTTGAATCTACATTTTTTGTTGCTTGGACAATAGATCCCTTCTCCTGCAAACACCCTCAAGATAGTGATATAGTTTAAACATATACAATTACATACCTCTGGCAGTAGCACCGCCATATGGCAGCAATGGAAAGTAATGACGAACCCAAAAATTTCAAAGTGCTCCAACATGCAATCTGAATATCATTGATGTGCTAGGGTAGCGTGCACTAGGACAACCACAAATTAGTCCCAACACTTCACTGAAAGTGCCCAATGAATTTGGGCTAGGGTTTGTTGTTGTTGCAAAACCAAAAACCCTAATTGTCGGAAGAATGGCCAATGAGTTGATCTAGATCAAGAATAATTTCAGAATCCTTTCAAAAAGTTATCATTAAATTCGCTGGACCAGAGGAATTGCAATTGGCATGAAGAAACAAACACTACAATTGCAACTGGTACTACAACTGCAATTGGCACTGCAGTTGCAACTGGAACTACAACTGGCACTGCAACTTTGGAAGATTATAGATCTGATCCAGGGAAAAGATGCACCCTCCTTAGGATACCTTCATAGTGGGTTCAATAAGTTCTCAACGAGCTTGACAATGGGGGAAACTGAGGATCTTCCTTCCAACAATTAGACTGTTACAAAGGAAACCAACGCTGATACCGTGTTAAAATTTTGGTATGCTCGTTTAACCATAGTGATCCGGATTTTATGAGTAGAACGAAATGAATACAAATTATTAAAAGATGCTTAACACAGAATAACATAGATACAGTTTCAACTTATTTCCTTATTTCAATAAGGAAATAAGATGAAACTGTAAAATGTAGCGGAAAACAAGCTTGTTGGAATGGTGGCAGCTTATCTCTGAGAAGAGATGCGACGACTGCACTCATTCGCAAGAAGATTATTACAATGAGGCTCTGAAGGCATTTTTACAATAAACAGGAATTTCAAACACCCTATACATCCAAAAACCTAACCCTAGGAGATGAAGCGCCAAAAGTCATGTGGCCTCGTTTGGGTAAGTTAGTACATCAACTTCTCAGGGTCGTAATTGTTGCATACGATCTTTGTTTTAGGTGCACGATAGCCCGTTGGAAAGGTATCATCAAGGAGATTAATTTTGGGGGATCAATTAGAGCCTTTGTTTATCATTGATAATCTCAATCCTTAAAAACGTTCATTTAGGCCCTCAAAATGGCCCCGAAAGTTAAAAACTGCTAAAAATAGTAAATTGCCAAAATTGCCAGAAAGTTGTTTTGAGCGAGTTATAAAACGTGGGTGGCCACCAATATCCACTTGGATCAATCGTCCCTCATTATGAAGCAATTGTATCCATTGCATTTATTTCCCCCATCAGATGAGGAAATTTCTATTGAATTTTTCCCCGGGTGAGCCACTTGCCTTGGTGTAGGAGTTGCCCTGCTTTGACGACTCGATAAAGTTGGATCCTTTGTTGTCGAGTGCCCTTGATTTGTGTGTCCACAATATGATCACTGGATTCCTGTTGTATGTAGTCATGGTTGATATCTGTTGGTTTCAACTTCTCTGCTATCTATGAGGTGTCCAATAATGGTGGGAAATATGGCTGAAGGAGAGCCACGTTGAAAATTGGGTGCAGGCCAAGGAAAGGGGGAATGTTGAGCTCAAAATTTTTTTCACCCATAGCCTTGGTGATGGTGTACGACCCATAACGGAGTGTGATAACCTTCCGATGGGGACCTATAAGGCATTCTTTCTACAAGTGTAACCAAACTTTGTCTCCCACCTGAAACTTATGTGGCACCCAATGTTGATCATGGCATTTCTTGTACTTGGAATTAGACTTTTGTAGAATATCATGAACCTGTTGGTGGATGTGTTCGATCCACTCAATGAACTAGGTTTCTTTATCAGATTCTGGTGGAAAAGGGGATGAGTCAGTCGAGGTGGTCACCAGGGGTAGTGAAACATCCATGGGGCCCAATGGTTGGAATCCCAACCCTACCTGAAAGGGGTTGTGGCAAGTTGAGCTATGTAGGGCTCAGTTGTAGCTATGTTGGACATAGGGAAGACTCTCATCCCATGTGTGGGGGTGTTTTAAATTGTACATGCGCAAGATATGTACGATCATCTAATTGACAACCTCATTTTGGCCATATGTCTGGGGCTGGAAGGCAGTGGATTTGGTGAGCTTGGTATCTAGCAGTGAACAGAGGCTCGACCAAAATGTGTTGAGAAGATGAGTGTCACAGTCTGAGATAATGGTTTGTGGGATCCAAAAATGTACCCATAATCGTTCAAATAAGAGCTTGGCAGTGGCTTCTACTATGGTTTTCTTCTTATAGGCAGCTAGAATCGCCATCTTGGAAAATTGATCAACAACCACAAAAACACAGTCATTTCCCCTCTTAGTGGATGGGAGGCCTGGCATGTAGTCCATTGAGATGGATTCCCACTACCTGTCAGGAGTAGGCAGAGGGGTGTACAGGCCCTGTTTCTTAGTGCTCGGTTTGGAAATAACATAGGTGGTGCAAGACTTGATATACTTGTCGACATCATGTCGAAGTTTCTACCAGTAGAAATGTTTATGTAGCAGTCCCACTATATTTTCGATGCCAAAGTGTCCTACCACCCGATTGTAGTGAGCTTCCCAAATAATCTTCACACACTCTCTTTATGGAACACAAAGATGGCCTAGACGACGCAAAAACCCATCTTGAAGATGGAAATTAGCGACCACTAAGTTGTTGCCCAACATTTTGTAGGTGGTGGAGAAGTCAGGGTTTGTCTCATAGAGGTGGGGCCATTCAGAGGTCTCATGGCCGCAAGAGTTTAGCATCGTGGTGAGTGTTGCGACAGGAGGTCAGCTAAGGCAATCAGTAACTCGGTTGGTACTTCCTATTTTATACTTGATGTTGAGATGGAACCGTTGTAAGAATGTGGACCACTTCTGATGGAGGTCATTATGCAAGTTTCCTTGGGTCTGCATGAACTGTAGTGGCTTGTGATCAGTGTGGATGATTGTCTCCTTCCCAAGAATGTTATGTCTCCACTAGAAGAAGGCTTGCACAATGGAGTACATTTATTTTTCGTAAGTAGGGTACTTACAGACAACATCTGATAGTGTTTGACTATGATATGCCATAGGGTGGTCATGTTGAGTGAGAATGATGCCCACAACATAGTTTAAAGCATATGTCTCGATCTCAAAGGGATGTTGCAGGTCCGATAATGAAAGTACTGGGGATGAACACAAATGCTTCTTCAATTCATCGAAGGCTTGTTGTTGGGACAATACCCACACAATGTTTTCCTTACTACCACCCTTGGTTACTTGGTTAAGGGCCCATGCGATATGAGAGAATCCCAACACGAACCTGCAATAGAAATTGGTGAGGCCAAAGAAGCTTTGAATTTCAGTGAGTGTGGTTGGGGATGGCTAGTCACAGATGACCTGGATCTTGGTTGGATCCACATGAAAACCATTTTTATCAATGATGTAGCCTAAGTAATGGACCTTGTCCATGTCGAAGGATAATTTTTCCAAGTTTGCAGATAGTTTGTGTTGTCACAGGGTGTGTAGAACCTATTGAATATGCTGCAAGTGTTCCGCCCAAGTCTTGTTGTAGATGAGGATGTCATCCAGATACACCACTACAAAAGTATTGGTGAAAGGTCATAGAATATCGTCCATCATCCTCATAAAAGTTGTTGGATCATTTGTCAAACCAAAGGGCATGACCAGCCATTCAAAAAGACCTTCTTTTGACTTGAAGGTGGTATTCCATACATCTGTTTGTTTTATTGGGACCTGGTGGTATCCAAACTTCAAATCAATCTTACTGAAGTATTTGGCCCCTGTGAGCTGATCAAGGAGGTCGTTTATTCGAGGAATCGGGTACCGGTTTCGGACTGTGATTTTATTCAGGGCCCGGTAATCAATGCAAAGACGCCAGGTCTCATCTTTCTTCTTCACCAACATGATCGGGCTCCCACAAGGCAATGAGTTGGGACGTATGTTCCCCTTGAAGAGAATTTCCTGGATCTACCTCTTCATCTCCTCATTTTCTAATAGAGATCGGCAGTAGATTGGCCCATTGGGTAGCGGTGCGCCTGGGATCAGATCGATGGGATGCTTGACCTGGCAGTGTAGAGGTACCCCGGTAGGAGAGGAGAATATATTTGAGTATTCTTCCATGACCTTATCCACTTGATTCTATTGTGTGGAGAGATCGGTCATGGAGGCCCTAGATGTGGTTGTGATCTTTCTCTCACTCTGAGAGCGAATCACGAAGAAGACAAAGTTCTCGGTCTGGGATATGACCTTCCTACATTTCTTGGAAGATATCAAGGAAATAGCACTAGGAGGGACAGTCGTGGGTATCATGTACAATTTCCTGTTCAAAGTAATAATAACACTACGAGGCATAGACTCATATACATCATGATGTTTCCATAAATAAGGTTGGCCCAAAAGAACATTAAAAACTTAGAGAGGAGAAACATCACACAATACCTCATCTTTGAAGGGCTTGATGTCATACGACAGTCGACACTGTTGGTTGACGGGGAGATTTCTTCCTTGGCGGAGCCATCCAATGGTGTAGAGTTGTGGTTGGGGCGTTGTCAGCAAGGTCAGCCTTTTAAACACCTCTACTGAGATGAGGTTCTTTTGGCTACTGCTATCAACGATGAAGTGCAGTGGGGTGCCTTTTACCCACATCTGTGAATGGAAGAGGTTCTCACCTTCTTCTGGCTCGTCTGGTTCACCAGGTTGGAGTTTGGTGGTAGCAACGGTGGAACTGGGTTCCGCGTCAATGATCAGTCTTCCCCTTTCTAGTTCTAAATCAGAGTCAGAACATGCATCTGATTTTGAGTCTATCACTTCGACCACCAATGACTTCTTTGAGTTCCATTCAACAGTGTTATACCAAGGGCTCTTATGGATGTCGCACCACTTCCCGATATCTTTCTTTGTCTTTCCAGTGTACTTCTTTGCTTGTGGCTTGGACTAGTTTTCCTAATACTATCCATATTTTCTCTGTCCTTTGTTCTATGGGTTCGGGCCACCCCTTATTGGCTTTTGTTGTGTGGGGTTCCCAAGCCCAAATTTTCCTGTCTTTTGTTTGAGCTTCTGCTCGATTTTGACGACATATTGGTAGGTTACATCTAAGGACGAGATGTACAGAAATTCCATTTCGGTATGGATGTATCTATGCAGAGCACCACGATACTTGAGAACTAGATGTCACTCGGAATATTTGATACCCAGCTTGGTGCACAAGGTATGGAAGATATTTTTGAACTATGGCACTACGTGGTCTCTTTCTTGCTGTAGTGTGGTCCATTTGGTATACAATTTGTCATAACTTCTGACAGGGTAGTATTGTTCCTTAACAACATCCATGAAGGAGTCCCAAGTGGCCATGACTATAAATAACGAGGTTTCCTTTGTTTCCTTTTGCTCACAAAATTTTTCCTACCAATATTTGACATGGGGAATGGCTTTGAGGAGTGCAAAAGTAATCTTTTCTCTATTCGAAAAGTTATGGATAGAAAAATACCCTTCTAGTAGATTCAACCACTTGTCTACAAAGTTTGTGTCTATCTCACCTTCAAATATAGGAATATAAAAGTTTATTTGTACCTTGAAGGGGGCAGTGCTTCCGCTCGAGGAAGATGTGTCACTTGTTGGTAGCCACTGAAGGATATGTATGAAACTATCCATCAGCTCGTTCCTCTGTTGCATGAGGGCTTCCCCAAGAAAATTTTTGAAAGGATATCCTATCCCATCATCTTTATTTTCTCCTGTAATGAGAGGTCACTTGGACGTGTGAGAGATTTTTTCCTCAAGAGAAACAAGCTCGAGACCCAATTCTTTGTACACTGGCCTCATTGGGGACATGCATTAATACGACAAGGAGCAGACCGCTTTGATACCACTAATCTCGATTTTATGACCAGAATGAAATGAATACAAATTATTAAAATATGCTTAACACAAAATAACAGAGATACAATAAAATTGGTTTTCTATTCAATAAAGAAATAAGTTGAAACTGTAAAATGCAGTGGAAAACAAGCTTCTTGGAATGGTGGTGGCTTATCTCTGAGAAGAGATGTGACGATTGCGCTCATTCGCAAGAAGATGATTACAGTGAGGCTTTGAAGGCGTTTTTACAATAAACAGGAATGTCAAAAACCCTAGACATCCAAAAACCTAACCCTAGGAGATGAAGCACCAAAAGTCATGTGGGCCCCGTTTGGGTAAGTTAGTACATCAACTTCCCGGGGTCGTAACTTTTTCATACGATCTTCATTTTAGGCGCACAATAGGCCGTTGGAAAGGTATCATCAAGGAGATTCATTTTGGGAGCTCATTCAAAGCCTTTGTCTATCATTGAGAAGATTGATCCCGAAAAACCTTCATTTAGGCCCTCAAAATGGCCCCAGAAGTATACCTAGGTTATTTATAACAATGTAAGTCATCCACATATTAATTATTCAACAATGCAACATTTTACTACATTTGAAAATGAAATAAAATAAAAAAACCCATTTTATTATATATGAATAACAGACGCATTATCATACAAAAAGGGACAATGTAAAGGTCCATGATAATCAAATTGCAACCAATGTGCAATTGTTACATTTATTGGTAACATGTCCTCATGCAATTGGGACAATATATTGAGTACATTAAACAAAGTTCTTGATTTTCAGAGACAAGTATTCCAAAACATACAACTTGCAGTGATATTCAATTATATTGATTTGCATTCATCAATTGAACTGTTGTCATTGCTCGAGCTGTGTGAATACCTCATTTCTTCATCAATTGTAGGCAATATTGTACTTTTGTTATTTAACCTAATGTTTTCTTGATTGACTTGTATTTTATGTTCTTCCCCTTCATCTTCCATCTACAATCATAGAAACAAAATGTAATAAGTATATCTACATTTATATATAGTAGGATATACAAGATTGTGTAAATCAAAAAACATACCTGACACCAAGTCTTTCATAAACAATACACATTCTTTCGAAGCCATGCTTCATGTATTCTCTCAAAATATCCTATGTTGGCTACATTCCATACTTTTTTCCTGCACGTTTAATATGCCATGACAAAGTATAGTCAACATGATTAATATAAAGTTTTCTTGTTGTTTCATTAATTATAAAACAAGGGAAGTTAAACACCATTTCTACTTACAAATTGTTCAATTAAACTTTCATATTTCAACACATACTTATAACCCATACTTAAACCAATGTTTATCAGTTCATGGGTTGGCTCCTCTTTGTATGTTAGCACCTATTAGAAGACATTCATGGACAAGTGAAAATTAATTATTTAAATATAAAGATCATAGAAAACATGAAATCTTAAGAAATGATGAAAACTTAAATACCCACAAAAATTTTGATCAACCCTTTTATTCATAGTCATCATGTCTTATGTGTTTAATGGGTTCTATTTTTTTATTTTTTTTTCCGTAACAAAACAATTGAAAATTATTATTTCACACGATAATTAAATTTGATGTACATAAAAGAATAAATAAATGATTTCATACCTCTGATACACATTGTAGTTGGGATGGCTCCTCTTGCATCACAATTATGTTCATTTCTTTTACCATCTTCTTCTACACTTTTTTGGACATCCCTACTGGCATGTCTTGGTTTTCTCCTTGTTTGTCCCTTGGAATTTTCAAAATCTCCCACACAAAAAAAACTAGGAATCACTAGATATAAAAATAACTTAGTTTTTACATAATAAGATATCGGTGTGTATAATGACTTAATACGCCCTTAGGTGTCAACCATATTTCTATGCATCGGTGCATCAATTTTATATATATATATATATATATATATATATGCATCTGTACATTATAAAAGTTTTATTGTGAAATTGAATTTCAATTCAACAGATGTTTTATGAATTAATAAAAGAATGGCTTCCTAAGTATTGTTTATTACACACCGTCGACCTGTCAACAAATTTAAGACATGGCATTTTCCATATAAAAAATAGTATTATTTTCATTTTAAACTCAACGATGCTCTCTATAAGAAAATGTGCCTAGATGCTTATCTATGTACAATATGCATCATCCATTGCAAACGGGTTTTTTTTTTAATATTGTTTCTAATTTAAATTAAGCGGTGTTGTTGACATAAAAATATACATCGGTGTGCTTCCTATGTAAAGAGTGCACTATTAACTGTGAAGGCGTTTAAAAAAAAAATACAGCGACAGAACGGTTTCAGATCCAATGCAATGAGTGTTTTCATTGCAGTGGATAGGAAATGCTCATATATAAATAAAAAAACCCTATAAAAAATTTAATTAAAAATAATTCTCCTTGTGAAATATAGAAAGAGAAAGTAAAAAAGCAGTGAGGAAATTAGAGCTTACAATACTGAAGGTAACTATGAAACTGTTTTTTTTGGGGGGGGGAATGCATTGAAAATTGTTTGAATCAAATAGTGGAAAGATTAATATGATTAATAGAATAAAGTCATGTACTTGAAATTTATCCTCTGCATATTTCTATTTGATCTACAGTAATCACTTTCAAATTTGGCTCTTCAAAAAAAATCTACCCACTATGAAGTCTTTGTTGATAAAACTCAGTTTCACAAATATACCTTTTAAATTTTGGCTAAAAAACAAAAGAATGAATAGGGTTTTCATTTATAAACACAAAAATTAAAATTCCCGCTCATTTTTTCGTTGTTTATTTTGGTACATTGATAATAAATGTGCATGCGCTATTTTTTTTTTTAAAACTTACATTTTCGGTGCTCTATACAGTGAATAGTGCACCAGTGCAACATATACACACAGTGCACCGATTTATTTTTCATAATAAATTTCAACCCATTGATAGTAAGCGTGTGTTATTTTTATAGCTTTCTTCAATCAGTGTGTTATACATTTACAAATGCACTAGTGTGGTATATAAATAATAATGCACCATAAAATAGTTTAATTTGCAAAATGTAAATGCAAACATCAACATTTAAATTTTGCGAAGGTTTTTCTTTGTGGAGGAAATAACGAAGGTCAGTATTCGATGCTCCGCTCAATTAAACACACCGGTGCATTTGGTTTATCCATATGCATAGATGCATATTTATATGATTAAGTGCACAATTCATTTATATAAGTTATTTAAAATTTTGCTTGAAGTTAGATTGTTCTACGCTTCCCAAGATGATGATTTTGGATCAAATGCAAGAAAAAAGGAATTATAATATCAAATGGCCAATTCTTTAGATTCTAGCTCATTACATATCATTGGAAGTCCTTCAAGTTCTCTCACGCCGATTGCAATATGTTTAAATTTTATTTATAATTAATTTATCTCATTGAATTTATGTTATTTATGCAGATGCAGTTGAATAATTGTTCATTGAATTTTGCAGGATTAAGATTTGGGATCGAGTTCAAATGCTCAAGATATTCCAGTAGTCCCAAAATTTCGCAAGATCTTATCAAAATAAAGATACCAAAAGTACATGTTTGATGAAAATGGATAATTGTTTTACCCTACCAATCGTAACACTCCATTTTCTAGCAACCAACCTAGGTCAACGATATTACATGATGAATTGGATCTCTTTATGTAGAGAACCATGTAGGGCATAAGAAAAAGATGATTGAGTAATTGGATTTTTGGATTTTTAATGGAACTAATGTAAATGTATTGCTTAATTCAACATTATTTTATAAATTGGTAGGTTGCATGTTTATTATTGGGAAAAAAATGTGTAATATTCCAGATATAAAAAATATGCAGAACAGAAATAAATAGCTAGAAATGGTAGATGAACAATAGTATAACCAAAACAACACCAAGATAATACATAACACCATATATAGCACTTTGATTACCGAGATCAATGTTCACTTGCCTCTTCGAGGGGGAAACATCCAGCAGAGAAGAGCTCTATTAACATAATATCCAAGACAAAATTTCTCATACCCTCGACTCTTATTTATACTAAATATGTCTATCAAAAGAACCATCTAGAGGAAGATCCTTCTAGAAGCGAAAGCTTCTATTAGGTCTTCTTACATTGTACTTATTCTTTCTTATTGCTAAGCCTTATTGATATTGACATTTATTACATGGAAATATATTATTCTACCTACATGAGGGGTTAGGTCCCTAACATGTCCTCCCCCTTAAAAATAGCCTTGTCCTCAAGGCTTGAGATGGGGAAATTGTTGTAGAATGGTAGTTGGTTCCCAAGTGGCATATGTTGGAGTTGTATCTTTCCACTAGACTAACACTTCCATGATGGTTCGTTGACGCAGTCGATGCTCACGTTGGTCCAAAAATGCTTGTGGTTGTATCCAAATGGAGCCTTATTTGTCCAACTCAGGAAGGTTGGTTTGAGGTTGGCACTTAGTTCCAATCACCTTCTTTAAGAAGAAAACATGAAAAATAGGATGGAGCTTAGAATGAATGGGAAAAGATAACTAATAGGCCACCTGTCCCACAATCTTTAGAACGGTATAAGGACCATAAAATTTGGGCGCCAATTTCTGACAATGGTCATCCTTAAGGGAAGTTTGCTTGGAAGGTTGCAGTCAAAGAAACACTTGATCCCATTTTGCAAATTGAAGTTCAGAGGGACTTTGATCTACTTGTTGTATCATGTGATTATGGTCCATGAACAAATTCTCTTTGAGGGTACAGATAATAGATTTTCGAGTTGTAAGTGTTTGGTCAAACGCCTGGACCTTAGATACACCTAGAAAATATGATAGGACTGGAGGTGCATTTTGTCCATATACCGCTTCAAAAGGATTCATTCGCGTAGCTGTATGGTACGAAGTGTTGTACCACCATTCAGCTAGTGGTAACCATTAAGCCCATTGATTCTTCCTTTTCGATGAAAAACATCTCAAATATGTTTCCAAACATTTGTTGACAACTTTAGTTTGACCATCAGTCTGGGAATGATTATTTGTGCTGAGATTCAATTGGGTTCCTTTTAGCTTGAACAATTCTTGCCAAAAAATGGTGGTGAAAGTTGGGTCGCAATCAGAAATAATAGAATGTGGCATGCCATGAAGTTTGAAGACTTGATCCATGAAAAGTTGAGCCACAGTAGATGTTGTAAATGGGTGTTGAAGAGCACAAAAATGAGCATACTTGGAAAGACGATCAACTACCACCATGATGACTGATTTATTGCCCAATTTAGGTAAGGCAACCCTAAAATCCATAGAGATATCCCGCCAAATAGCAGGTAGAATCGAAAGCGGTTATGGTCTGCCAGGAGATTTAATAGTTTCACCCTTCTTTCCTTGACACACATCACATTCAGCCACAAAATTACGAATGTCATGTTTCATACCCTCCCAGAAAAAATAATGTTCGACCCGATCATAGGTTTTGGTAAACTCGGAGTGCTTAGCTATGGATGTAGCGTGAAGCTCAGAAAGCACCGCGGATTTAAGTTTTGACTATTTACTTAAATACAAATGACCTTTGTATCGAAGCTACGAACTGGAGAATTAGACTACAATTGTTGTATCGGATACGAACTTTTTGGATCGTGTAGCCTTTCCTGACGAACATCTTGGAGCCAATCTAGTACAATGAAAGAGAGAGAAAAAAGAGACCCTTCATCTTCATATTTTCTAGAAAGTGCATTAGCAACCACATTGTCTTTACCTTTTTTGTAAATGATATCATAATCATATACAAAGACATTAGTCACCCATTTTTGTTTCTCAGTGGAAGAAAGGCGTTGTTCTAGAAAATACTTGAGGCTTTGATGATCTGTCTTAATTTGGAAGCATTTCCCCAATAGATAAGGTCACCAAATATCCACGGCATGCATAATAGCCAACATTTCCTTTTCATAGATTGATTTTCCCAAATTTCTCTTGGACAATTGTTTGTTGGTAAAGGCCAAAGGCCGACCCTCTTGCATAAGGATAGTGCCAATTCCTTTCTCAAAAGCATCACATTCCAGGAAAAAGGTCTTTGTGAAATCAGGAAGCATCAGGACTGGAGTGGTGTACATGGCCATATTTAAGGTTTGAAAATCTTGAGCAGTTGTTGAAGTCCAAGTGAAAGAATTATATTTAAGCAGTGCAATGAGAGGTGTCGCAATCTTTCCATAATTCTTATCAAACTTGCGGTAATAACCTATTAAACCCAGAAATCCTGGCAATATTTTGAGATTATTTAGGTGAGGCCAATCTTGCATAGCTTCAATCTTTTTAGGATCCACCTTGACAACATCCTTTCCCACAAGATGACCCAAGTACTCTACTTCTGAGGCGCTAAAAGTACATTTAGATTGTTTGAGGAAAAGTTGGTCTTGGGAGAGTATATGGAGAACTCGATCCACATGAGCAATATGGTCTATCCAGGTTTTGTTGTAGATGAGGATATCATAAAAAAAAACTAACAGAAAATGACGAAGAAAAGGACGGAAGACATGATTCATGAGGCTTTGGAAAGTGGATGGAGAATTACACAAGCTAAAGGGAATGACCAAAAACACATAGTGGCCCTCATGAGTTCTAAAGGAAGTCTTAGGAATGTATGCCTCTTTCATACAGATCTGGTGGTAGTCAGAACGAAGATCAAGTTTAGTAAAGAATCGGTCACCACTCAATTCATTCAAGAGGTCATCAATGACAGGAATGGGAAATTTGTCTTTAATGGTGAGTTTGTTGAGGGAATGAAAGTCAAGACACATGTGCCAAGAACCTTATTTCTTAAGGACCATGAAGATAGGATAAGAGTAGGGCTCATACTAGGGCAAATAACACCTATGTTGAGCAGTTCTTGAACCATTTTCTCAATTTTATTTTTTTGGGAAAAGGGGTGACTATAGGGACGGATATTGGGAGGAAGGATTCTTGGGACAAGGGGAATGGAATGACCATGAACACCACGAGAAGGAGGGAGTCCATGGTGAGTGGAAAAAAACATTTTATTTTTAGGGAGGATGGATTGGAGTTCCTACGACACAGAGGGTGTCTCAGTGGCTTGGATGGCATGGAGTTGGGAAATAATGCCAGAATGACCTTTTTTTAGTAGTTTTTCCATGCGATGGGAACTAATGATCTCCAAGGAATCGACGATGATGCCTTGGAACTTATATTGTTGGCCCTCCTAGTTGAATTGCATGGTTAATTCCTTAAAATCCATGAGAATGGGACCCCGAGTCCTTAGCCATTCCACACCCAAAACAATGTCACAACCACCCATGTCGATAGAAAACATATGAGATTTCATATTGTATCCACCAATTTGGAGACGCACATTTTCACAATGCCCTGCACATTTCATGGACCCACCATTAGCAATCATGATTTGGAAATTATTGACTACACGGATATAGCAATTAGTTTCTTGGGCAATGTGGCAATGAATAAAATTATGGGTGTTTCCACTATTGACAAGAATGATGACCTTCCTATGCTTGATTTAACCAATTAGCTTGAGGGTTTGGGGAGCAGAGAATCTAGTGAGACCATTTAAGGAAATGACTGGTTATACTTCAGGAGGGTCTGAGGGAGGGGTTATGTCTGTGGGTTCAGGTGATACAGACACAAGGGGAGCCTCAACATCCTCTTCTAAAACATCCTCTGAGATGGCCATAAAAAGATTTTGTTCCTTACACTTGTGTCCCGGAAAATATTTGTCATCACAATTATAACAAAGGCCTTTGATTTGGCATTCATCCATTTCATCCCTGGTCAATTTATGAATCTTGTGTGGAGTAGAAGGAGGAGTGGTAGTTACTAGTTTAGTGCAAGGAATAAAGGAGGGTTTGTGGTTTTGAGAAGATACAACATGTTGTTCTTCCTTAGCTCTTTTAGTAGCATCCACCCAAATCTGAGGCCAAGCCATGCATACATGAGCATGAATCTCATCCTTAAGGCCACTCATAAAACATTCTCGGAAAAAATCATCAAACATGCCCTCTATACGAAAATCCAGTCTCTCAAAAGAAACTATAAAGTCTTCCACTATGCCATATCGTTTCAACTTTGTCAAATGGCCTAAATGGTTGCTGTCTGTGTCAAAGAATTCATAAATCTCTGCCACAAAGTGTGTCCAAGCCACATACCCTTGGCGGGCATTTTTTCTCCATTGCCACCATTTCCAACGTTCTTGATTTAGATGGAGAACACCACACCGGATTTTGGCCAACTCATTCGTAATGCCATACAAAGAGAAATAATGTTCCATTTGAGTTACCCAGCCAGTGGGATTCGATCCATCAAATTTGGTCACATCCACACGCGGAAGGCGTAGGTCATGCAAAAAGTGATGGGGATGAAAATTCTAGGAATGAGAGGAAGTTTCACCTTCGGTATGAAAAGGTGGGTCAGATAAGGAAAGATCTGCAGGGATATGCAGCTTACCACAGATCGTCGTAGCGACAGATTCAACCTAGGTAGTAATGTCTTGTTTCAGCTCTTGTCTGAGTTCCTCGATTGAGGTAGCGTCTGAATTCGCGATGGAGGAATGCATTTTTTGATTGATGGAGAGAATATTGGCATTGATTTGTTGCACTTCTTGTTGGGTTTATGTGAAATTAGAGTGCAAGGTATTGAAGCGAGCTTCCAAGTCTTGGCTACGGGTATGGTCTATGATGACTAGGGAACACGAAAAGGGGTGGGTGGGACCACACAGAAAATGGGTTATGGGTGAAGTGTATCACAATGATCAGGGTGACGAGGTGAATCCAATGGGGTAAAGCACAAACAAGGGTGTTGGAAGGAGGTTGGGTCCACAAAAAAAAAATTGTTGAAAAATGATAGGTATGACTACGATCAGGGCGAAGAGAGAAAACCAACGGAATAGGTATCAAATAATGGTGCCAACAGGATCCAGAATTTATTTTATTTTCTTTTAATCCTGCAGAGTTATACTCCGATCTGAAGAATATTGCAGTGATGAAATGTCCAAATGATTAACAGAAAGAAAGGTGTAGTAACTTCGTAGCTCGAATGCAAAAGACATAGTTGCACCGCAATAGATCTTATCTATTCTATTTTCATTTTCATCCCAAGGGTTAGGTATTCAAGGGTTCTACAGACAAGGGTTTTCCCTGTGCTATAGCTCTCTGATATATGTGTGGGGTCCAACAGTAGTGATCAGCCCAATATCTCAAGGCCCCAACTAAGGAGGCTACACCGTACCCTTAGCCGTACTACCCAGGTACTAGAGAGTATCTTCTCGAGTGTTGTTCTCAGTGGAACTATAGCAGTCAAGTGGACGAGTGGTTTATCTATGGAGGTCTTCAAGAGATCTAGGTCGATTCGTATACAGGTGTTGTCTGATGCACTACCACTCGAAGGGGTACCAACAGGGGTTACAAGGGTGGAAAAAAAATGTGCGCTTAAGTACCACTTGTATTTCTTGCATGTATGAATCCCTGGCCATATTTTTATGCGCATAACGACATATCTTTGTAGCTTAAAGACGTCGGAATATGTCTCTACCCTAAAAAAAAATTAACCCACAATTTTCTGTCGAGGAAGGTGCTTTGATACCACTTGTAATATTCTAGATATAAAAAAGTATGCAAAACAAAAATAAATAGCTAGAAATGGAAGATGAACAACAGTATAACTAGAACAACTCCAAGATAATACCAAAATGATAACAAAATAACACCATAAATAACACTTTGATTACCGAGAGCAATTTTCACTTGCCTCTTCAAGGGGGAAACCCCCAGTAGAGAAGAGCTCTATTACAATAATATCCAAGACAAAAGTCCTCATACCCTGGACTCCTATTTATACTAAATATGTCTATCAAAAGAACCATCTAGAGGAAGATCCTTCCAAAAGAGGAATATTCTATTAGGTCTTCTTACATTGGACTTGTTCTTTCTTATTTCTAGGCCTTATTAATATTGACCTTTATTATATGGAAATATATTATTCTACCTAAATGAGGGGTTAGGTCCCTAACAAAATTTCCATGCTTCTAATAAGTGTTTGGTATAATGTTTGAACATATTAAATGCATTGTGTTACTAATATTATTGATGTAATGTTCAATATTTTTACAATCAGAATTTTGATGAAAAGAAACATATCCACGATATATCGTTACACCCCACTACGATGTCAGGTCACGAGCTTGCTGCAAAACGATCACAACTCGGAGAAGAAGCATACTGAGAATGGTTGAAACAACCACTTATTCAATTCTCACTATGTCCTAAGTGACCAATTCAAAACCTCTACAGTAACACTAGTTTGTCACATGTTGGGGACGAAGGAAATTATAAAGAGGTTGGTATGGATGATTTCTTGGGGGTTACCCAAACCATGGAGGGAATTTTGTTAGATGCATTCCACCAAAATGAACTGGGGGATGACATTGATGTCAAAGATACCTTCTTTGAAATCTTGGAATCTTCTTCCACCACCCCTCTCTTTGGGAGAGTACAAGGGTCAAGGTCTAGCCAACTAATGACAATAATGTTACCGTATTACTTGAAATAAAGGTATGGTATGTCAGACGCATGATTCTTGGAAATTTTGAGGTAACTAACCATCAAATCCCCTAATTTTTTAAGGAATCTTGTCACACAATAAAGGAAGAAAAGGGTTGTTTTTATGCATTATTAATGACATTGTACTTTTTTATTTCCCATGAATTGCAAGATACTCAAAGATAAGGTACTTCCAAGTGACAATGTCTTGTCAAATAGTTGCACAAAGGAAAATAAAATGTTGAAAATGTTGGGTGTTGAATATATGTCATACCATGAATGTGTGAATGATTGTATTCTAGCGAAGGATGTTATATTGGGGATGAAGGCACCTTATTTATATGGGTCGACTCTATGAAGTTGCTTTACTATAGAAGGGAATTTTTGGGGGTTGAAATTACATGGCCATATGAACCTTCTAAGGATATGTATGTTGAATACATGATTATTCTTCTCTATTATCGGTAAAAATATGTTATGCACTCACAATTTTATGGCAATTACTGATGTATGTGTGTTGTAGTGTCATTATCCTTTGCTCGTGTGTGGTTGTGTGAACCATGATTTCCCCTAGGACTTGCAATGTGTCATATTGAATTATATGCTTTTCTACATTGGATCACTTCAAAAGCGATTCATATGGATAGCATTTCATGATGGCGTCAAGAGATAGCTAAGATTTTTTGTATGTTTGAGAAGGAATTTCCTATGAGTTTTATGAACTTGCAAGTCCATATTATAATTCACCTACCCGATGAGGTTGAATTTGTTGGGGTTCTCTCATGTTATTGGATGTTATTCTTAGAGAGGTACATGAAAAAATTGAAGGGGTAAACTTGTTCAACAAAGGGAAAAACCAAAGGGATCTATCACAGAGGGGTACATAGTATACGAGTCATTCTATTATGCCAATTAGTACATCAAGAAAATTAATGACACGACTGGGGTAGTCGTTTTGTATGAGCATCAAGATGAGGACAAAAGAGAATGGGAGCTACACCAAACAGACAGAAAAAAGGCGCTTGATAATGAGTAAGTCAGTTATATCTTGTCAATTTAGGACAAACAAGTTGTTTACATTGAAGTTGATAATACATATTTGATCCCATGGTATTTGTTTTTAATTATTGTATACATCAGTGAATTTATAAATTGATGCCATCAATAAATTTATTCTTTAAGTTGGTAATATATTTGATCTCCTCCTATTCATTTTGATTTTTTGTTTACATCAATGAATTTAGAAATTAATGCCATCAATAAATTTGTTCTCTAAAATGAAGTGGAAACGTGACCATGGGTCGTGTTGTATGAAGAGAAAAGAAGGAAATGGGATAGTGACATGAAATCATTTAGACGATTGAATGGTAGAAGCATGCCTTATCCTAATCATTTGAAACAAAATATCCCAAAAATATGTCCTAACAGTTGGGTGGCTAACCAAATATAAGATAAATATGTGATGTCTAGTCATAACTCACATGGAGAAGATATGGATGAACTAAACATAGGGATCGGGTGCAACAACTCTATAATAATCTCTCTAAGTACCATGTTCTATTTATAATATTGCACATTTTAATTGTAACATGTATTATGTTTTTATTAATGCTTTGGTTATTAGACATATGACATCGTCCTTTGTTCGCATTTTTACAGGTGCATTTGTTCCCATCTATGTGGGTATATGGAAATAATTTTCACACTGAGTATGTTGATGATGGAAAAATCATACAAGATTGTGGAGTGGAGGTCGAGTTTGACCAATCTAGTCATGCTAGCCATCGTGATCAAAACCTCATAGAGGGAATGTTAGGTTACATTGGAAAGATACAAGAGATCATGCAAGTGGACTCGTCATCATTTCAATGTGTTATTTTTTGTTGCAAGTGGTGGGATACCTTCGACCGGAGAAATGTAAAGGAAGATCGTGATAGTGGGCTAATATGTGTTAACGCTAAAACAATGTGGGTTTAAACTAAGGAGCCTCATGTTTTCCCAAAACATTGCAACCAAGTGTTTTTTAACCCAAATGTGTTGGATGGGGATTGATGGTTCGTACCGAGATACGATCTGATATATAAACATATTTTTTAGAGAAACAATGTTACAATGCCAAGCGAGGAAGATAATCAAGGTGATGGCAACGGAGATTGATTTGTATATGATTTGTTTCAGAATTTATATTGTAGATGTGTCACTTCATTATGGATATCTATAATGGCCAATTATGGTTTTTTTCTTCATTTTGTAATTATGTTGGATATGAAAAGTTAACAACCATTTACAACCACCATATTGAAATTACATTAAATAGTACAAGCATAAGATGTGGTTTTGATATATTTGTATAGTCATATTTATTGTTTATTATAGCAAATTTATGTTGCATTGTATTAACATATGTTTATGTTAACCTTTGAATTATTAAGAATTAATTGAGATATCAAAAATTTAGTGACTTAGAGTAGTAAAGATTTATTTTAAATTATATTTTATTTAACAAAAAAATGAAGATATTAAAAAATCAAACCTCAAAATTTATTTGTTTTTTCAAGAAAAAAAAAATCCTATATATTCAATAATAAATATACATATTACATTCATTCATTTGGCCTGTATAAGCACTTGTCAAAACTTGTTCTATTCCTTTCTTTCTTTACAAAACTTCCAAAAAAATACATCCTTTCAGCCGCATTTCATTATATACATATTCAAGTCTTCAAAATACAAAGATCAATCCCTGGGGGGTTCAGAATTTGAATTCTATAACTTCAGTTTCCACTCCATCCATGTATTCATAGAACACAAAGGTGTCGATTTGGAGTTCCAAGGCTTCCTTTGAAATTTCATTAGTTTTTGAATTGAGCTCCTGGAAGATGTGGTGGAAAAAACATCAAAATGTTTATTGTTTGAAAAAATCAAATTCAAATAAATATATACTTACTTTGATGGAACTTCTAAGGACAATTCCAACAAAATAACTTTGTGCAACATCTATGATTTATGGCATCACACTTGTGGTGTTGGCATTACCACCTTTGATGGCATTCACAAACTTAACTAGTGCAACTATGATGGCCTTCACCTATTCCACTCCATCATTTAGTTTTATAGTCATATAAACTTATATTAATCATTCTTTTTACATTATCCTTGAAATAAGTGTCAATATAGGAAGAACGTGAAATTTCTAAAATAGAATTTTTTTAGACCTGGATAAAATTATAAATTTTTAATGATCCATACTTATCTAAAAGTATAGAAACATTTGTCAATTTTACTAATTCTTAAAAGACTAATTATACAATGTTTGGTGATATGTTTTTTAATAGAAGATTCATAAAGTTAGTATTAGAGTAAAAAAATGTGAAACCATTTCATCCAAAGTGTATGGAACATTCAAATGTATTATTATTCTTTATATTTAGTATTTTAAATTTAATCGAATAAATTTCACATATTATAATAGTTGGATAATATAAATTAATAAAATATTTGGAAAAAATAAATATTAATAAAATACAATAATTTTGATTTTAGAAAACAATTATATTAGAACTTTGTCTTCTAATCTTTGAATAATAAAAATTAAATAAATAAAATTATTATTACATCATAATAATTATTCACTAATAATAATTAGTGAATAATTATATTATAATGTTATTATGATAATTTATGAAAAATACATAAATATTCAAAACACAATCATTTCATTCATCATATTTAAGTATTTTTGTTTCTAAACATGTTTAATCAACATATTGTACCTTGTTAGACAACAAACAATTCACCTTGAAGAAGAGTTAAACATTATATGGCGTTAATGTTTATAACTTTTTACAATCACAATCTAAATTAAACGATTTCATAAAAGTAAATTTAAACATTATATGACAACTGTAAATTTAAATGAGTGATACATCTCAAATTTAAATTAAAAATAGAGAAATCATTAGCAATGTTAATCATTAGCATACCCACAATACATTTTATAAATCAAACAAAAACAACGACAACATTATATGAAAAACATGATATACTTGAGTGATATACATATGAATATACATGTAAAACATACATATCAACAAAATATACAATAACCATGTCATATATACACCTCAAGTCAAATATAAAAAAATCAATATACATGTCAATCATTACCACTACTAACTAGGTCTACCACCATAGCCAAATGTATCAATGTCTTTGCTACTAGAGGTAGTGGGTCTACCAATAATAATGTCAGAAAGAAATGTAGACATAAGTGCACTATCGAATGTCTCTCTATCAAGATCATAAACATGAGTAGCAATACACGATGTGAGCATAGTATCCAAAGCATCAAAATCTTGTGACACATGTAGATGAGGAGGAGGATTGGTGGATGATGACACATGTGGAGAAGAAGGGAAAGGATCGATGGATGGTGACACAAGTGGAGGAGGAGGAGGAGGATTGGATGTGGATGGAGCAAACACATGTCTAGGGAGAGGAGGAGGACGAAGGTGGTTAGACATGGATGCAAGTTCAAAAACATGTGGAGGGGAAGAAGCAGGATCGATGGATGGTGTAGTCAACTCATGTGGAGGAGAAGGACCATGTGGTGGAGTAGAGGATGTCAATAGGTCTATTGATGATCCATATGGATTAGGATCATGAGAAATACTCCTCAACCTATTGATGAGTTAAAAGGCACCGAAAATATGATGCATCAACAACATCATGTCATGATGTAGACTCATCCATATGGTAGAGAGATCATGTACCTGTAATAAGTCTATAACCGGTGCAGGTACCACTTCGTTCCTAATCATGCCATCGCATAGTTGATCTGCCACCTCTATCTATACTCTTTGATCCATCTTGTGTGGCACGTGGGGTCTCTATATTGCAGGTTGCTCCTCTGCCTCCTCCATCTCCTTATATTGTTGGGGAGGCTCACCCCCAACATATGTGCCAATATCTGCAAAACAATAGGTAATAATAATAATAATAAGATAATTGAAACAAAATGTTACAATAAATTACAAGTACATTAAATAAGGCATAAAAATATGCAACTAGAATTATCAAAACATAACGATAGTATTACCTCTCTCATCTTGTGGCTTAGCTATTGTAAATTGAATTTTTGGACATCCTCTCCAATCTATCCCCACATACGAGTGTTGGACAATATCGAGTACAAGATTGTTCTCACTAGCCAATAAATCTCATACATCCCTACTGATCGGAGTAATGGGAAACTCAAGCTGGACCTTCTAAGGAAACAACTACCCCCACATGTGCATATGTGCATCAAGCATAGGCCTATAAGAAAAGTGAGGTACTATTAGCCAAGTGGAATGAACCCTCTCAAAAAATAATGTAAATAACATTGACAACAATGGGAAGAATCTCATCCCATTTAAAACGACACGATGATGATCTAATGAAAAACAAAATTGTCTCAAAAAAATCTCCGACCACCTAATCGATCGGGCCATCTTCACTAAACTATATACATAATGAAACAAAGAGAAACTAATGTGTTTCCCATATGAGCTATAGTGTGATAGTGTTGATATAATAAGGCACAAACACCTAACCTCCTCTCTATCAAATGAATGTATCCACAGCTGACCACCAAGAACCCAGAATTCCAAAGAGGAATGAATGTTCAGATGGACATATCTCTACACATATGCGAGTTGGGTCTCTCCTACAACATCCTACAGTAGATCGAGGGACTGGGGCCAATCCTCCCCCCTCATAGACAACCCATTGATGAAATAAACATCCTCCTCTGTGGGATGATATCATAGATCAAGACTGACCCCGATCCCATGTCACCCATCATCCCAATGAAAAATCAACTTTTGTAACAACGAAGAGTTCCCCCTAAGGAATGTATCCTCCTAATAAATCTTGAGGAGGTCGGCCTCCATCAAAAGGGCATGTGTTTGCTATGAAATAGGGTGAGGGAACATCTCCCTCTCCCTCTCCCTATCCTCTCACTCACGTACAAATGTGTGTGTCTTGACCTATTGTTTTTGATGTTGTTCCTCCTCTCATCAACATCGTCTTTGAGTCACATAAAAATATTGTTAGGCACACACATACACATACATAGATAGATAAAATAAATTGAAAATATAAAACACACACATATATAAATAACTTGTATTTAAAAAAATAAAAAAATAATTTTTTTTTGCAAAATAATATTAAAAAGTAACTAGTGCACCTAAAATAGCACCTACACCCCTCCTTTGGTGCTCTATATCAGAAAAAAAAACACCGTCATGTAGTGTTGTTACTAACATGCACCGATGCACCACATTTCTTGTCGCACCACCACGTGTTTTAGCGATGTGTCCCATAAGATGCACCACACCGTTAAATTGTGAAATAATTGGCTCTATGACATGCTCTTTACAACATCGATGTGCTTGTTGTACCTAAAGGCATCGCTAGGTTAAATTGTTTCATTGCAACTTAAGCAGTGAGATGTGTTAATATGAATGCACTAGTGCACTTTGTGGCACGCAAAATTACCGATGCACTTTGATAAACTGGAAGCATTGATGCGCTTGTTTTACCAGAGCATTGGCATGTTGTTTAGTGGTGCATTGTCTTAATAACGCACTAAAAACAGGTCCTGACATAATACATGTCATTATGCTTATTTTTTAAAACCTATCATGGTGTGTACTAATAACATTTATGCAATAGTACTCCATGCTTATTTTCACACCGCCACATATTTTATTGGTGCATCGAATACCATGCACCACATTGATGGATTATGAAAAAATTGGCCCGGTGTCATGCTCTTTATAAAATCATTGCATTTGTTGGACCTATGGCCACCACTAGGTTAAATTGATTTATCGCAAATGAAGCGATGTGATGTGTTTCTATTAATGCATTAGTGCTACTGTGATATTGGAGCACCAACAATTTATTCATCGGTTCGTTGTAAAGCATAGAGCATCGGTTATGGGGCATCCAATGAGACGCCCTACTATGTCAAGTCAGTTAGTATCTATCCTAGTGTGGTTCTGTAAACACCATTGATGCATTTGGTTAAAATGGTTGCACCACTACGTTAGTGGTGTGCTTAATTAAGTGGAATGTATCGATGTAGGGAGAAACCAATTACATGTTGGTTGTGGGGTGTTCTAAAGGACACATTTCTTTATTTTTAAAACTTATCGTGGTGTTCTTCCTTGAATAGCATCGGTGCACACATTTATATTAGTTGCGCCAGAGGCAGTGCTTACTATGAATTTAACAGAGAATTCACCGATTCAAGGAAATCCAAAGTGTTCAGGTGCACCACGCAGAATTGAAAAAAAAATGAAAAAAATGCCAATTTCAATCTGAATTCAAATTTTTATTGGATGAAAAGGAAAATAGGAAGATAATAAACAATTTACCTAGCCTCTTATTTCCTGACGAGGCATGGTTTCATCGTTGAGAGGAAATGAAAATTCGTGGTAATTTCCAAAATTTGGAAATGTGTGGAATCTATCAATGGAGTTATCCAAGTCATTGTAGAGCACTTGAAACAAGGAATCTTTGGGAGGGTGGTCATTGGTGCTTGTTTGAGGGTTTGGAATCATAGGAAGAAGTGTAACTTTGAAAATTGGTTTGGTAATTTTTTTTTATTTACGCTATTACGGTGCGTCTGACGACAGTGATGCACATTGGCGCATAATGTTCAACAACAACGGTGTGCTTTTATTGGTTCTTGTTATTTTTATTATAACGTGTGATGGTGATTTTAAACATTGAAGCACTGGTGCTTTATTTTTTTTTTGTGTACCATTTTTTACGTACCTTAAAGGTGCACCGATCAAAAAACCTTTGCAAAAGCCTCTGGTCGTCTGCCTCCTCTAACAACCTTTGTTATAAATAGAGAAGGGATATTTTTTTTAGGGAGGTTCCGTAAAAACCTCTGGAAGAAGGTGTTCTCCTTGTAGCGTACCCTTTGTTCTCACACGTTATTTAGGCTCAACAATTTTGACAATGTCCTAAGGGATTTCTTGTTCTATGTCTTTTGATGCATTTGTAATATTGTTCTATTTATGCTACACAATGATGGATATATACCATGGAACTTTTTCCCATTTACATAACTTCTACCAGGAAGCAAACCCTTTGCCTTCTCAATGTGAAATTATTTGATCCCAACATCCTTGCAAGAGCTACATAGAGACCATGATCATAGAATATATGTGTAAATAATATCAATATAAATATCATTCCAACCTACCAATGGTGTTAATGGTTTGTGGGGTGATGATTTTCTCATAAAATGACTAATTTCTAAGTGGTTGAACATTCTTGTTTTTGCATGTTCATTTACAATGGTCATTAGTTATCACCATTTCAATTCATTCACACTTATCTATCACTAAAATGTGTTTCTCCTTGATCAAAATTGTGCATGTAGCCATTATGATCCATTTACCTCCTATAGTTTCATTGGAATTACTATACCAAATATTATGGCCTCATTGCACTCAACATGAACAATAACATTATATTCCATAGAAACATGTGCATTGACATTAGAACATGGTCTCAGAGCAAGGCGTAGCGAGAAGTCTAACTATTCTCATTAATTTGCTATTCTGTTAGCTCCTTCAAACCGTAATATTTATGAAACCACTGTGCAATTTGAATATCAAAATGGACCATGTGAAATAGGGTTATCACATCAAATTTTCTCACATATGAGATTTATGTGACTATTACCAAAGATATCACTAGTTTATAATTAAACAATATAATCATGTTGCCTTATGGCTATTTAACACCCTATAAATAAGATTTAAATAATTAAATTGATTGCTTCTTTGATCACATGATTGGCCTTCCATTAAAATATGAAAGATGCATGGGAAATCCTTCAATACCTGTGTGATCCAAAAAGAATCCAGAGAAGACTAAGGAAAGATCAGAATTTGTAGAAGCAACTCAGGAAGCTCAGAATGGCCTCACTAGACAGAGAAAGGGAAAAATATTCAACATCCTCAAAACTCAATGAAAGTTTCATTATCGCGAATTGTGTGTTGAAAGATTTCCAACGGCGTAAACGACTCGTCAAACAAAGTTACGGATCGAAATATATACGCGATCAAAGTTTGGTCAACCTAGCCAAGTTGGCAGGGGATGAGTCGGCATCCGTATTGCTGATATCAGCATAAGTACGGATGATGTCATAATCCATACATCATACGTGGAACACGCAGAAAGAAACACATGTCATGCTAACATCAGCATGCTGACGTGGCAGCACTATAGTCTACCATGTGTCACTCATTTTTGGCATTTTTGGGTCAATCTGTGAACCAATGAAAAATTGCCTCGTGGCAGTCTATACAGCCTTGTAGTAGAATGTATGGTGATGTGGTAGGATGATGTGGCATGTGACATGGCAGGTGACTTTGCAGGTGGTTGGCGTGGCCCAATGGTTGGCTGCCATGTGGCCCAATCATGGGCTTCCACGTGGCAGTGGGAAAATGCCCAATGAGGGCCCGAAAACCAAATTTCAAAAATAAAAAAGGCCGGGCCTGCCAAATCTGGCATAGCCTGGCCAGATTTGGTGGCCAAATGGAACACTCCAACAAATATAAACCACACTCCAAAGTTGGTGAACTTCTATTCCACATATATGTATACGTTATAACAATAACCCAAAAGGGGAGGCCCGCGGGCTCGACCCCTGGACCTCCCCCTATGCAAATGCCTTAACTATAGCAGCCGACATCGTTCAGCCAACAGACTACATTTTTTAGTCTTCCCCACTTTTTATTTATAATCTAATTCTTTTATTGCATGTCATAAATGGTCGAACGAATGTATGGATACTATGAAAAGAGGAAGAATAAGAAAGGGAAGAAAAAGAAAGCACAAGCTCATGATAATGCTTCGGTAAATCAAGGGGTTGGAGGAGACCCTCCTGAGCCTCTAACTTCACCATCAATTTCTATCTCTTCTTCCTCTGAGCATTCTCATCATTCTCATCATTCTAGCCATAAAAATTATTTTAAGAAACCATTATTAAAGATTGCTGTAAAATTTTCTTTACCTATGTTTAATGGAGATGTGAATGTTGAAAAGATAGATAATTGGATCTGACAGGTTGAAGTATATTTTCATGTTCAACAGATTGATGAAGAGGAAGTTAAAGTGCAATTGGCTTCTCTTCAGTTGGACGGCACCACTCTCGTATGGTGGGAGAGAAAACTTTAGGACCAAAGTAAGTGTGATACTATTCTTTCCTCATGGTCAGAATTTAAATCAATGATAAGGAAGCAATTTTATACATGGGTTATTTACATAAAGCAATAATGGAATGGAAAACTTTAAGACAAAGTAAAGGTCAAACTGTACAAAGTTTCACAGAAGAATTTAGGAATAAATCTCTTGCATTAAACATTACTTTGGATTCTTATGAAACTTTAATGAAGTATATTGGCACACTTCACAATTATATTCTTCATACTTTTCTATTGTTTAACCCCATCATTCTTGACAAAGTTTGTGTGCAGGCCACTCACCTTGAAAACAAGGGAAAGCATGTTCAAGAACATCCCACAAAGAAACCTTCCAATCTCCCACATAAGCCATTTAAGACATTTAAAAGGAAGGATAAGAAGACCGCCAATGTAAAGAGAGAAGAAGGAAATCCATCTTGCACTCATTGCAAGAAAAGTGGTCACGATGATGAACATTACTGGAAACTACATCTAGAGAAGAGACCAAAACAGTTCGGTGGAAAGGGGAAGAAAAAGACCATTGCTACAGTGCAACAAGATCTTGCTTCTTATTCAAGAGACAAAGGAAAGATCACAACGGTTGTAGTAAAAGGTAAATATTCCTTTTATGCTAGTTCAAATTTCAATAATGAATCTCATGATGATGAATGAAAGAGGAATGAATTATTTCATATAAGACTTGTATCTAAACACACAAAGATAGATACATTATTTGATATGGGTTCCCAAGTAAACTTGATATCTGAAGCACTTGTCAAAAGTATGGGTCTTGAAATGAAACCACATCCAAAGCCTTATCCTCTTTGTTGGGTATGTTATAAAGAAAAACTCAATGTCACCAAGAAATGTAGGGTCATATTTTCTATTGCTTCAAAGTTTATTGATGAAATGGATTTGGATGTTGTATCACTTGATATATGTGGCATAGTGTTGGGGAGTCCTTATCTTTATGATAGAAAAGTAGTCTTCTTTTGTCATGAAAACAAATACCACCTTACTAAGGGGGGAGTGGAATATATTGTTATATCTCACATAATGAGGGTAAACACAACACTTGTTAGTGCAGGAAAAATGAAGAGACTCATAAACACTAATAAGAGATATGTACTCATGGTCTTAAGGGAGAAAAATGTCGGAACATCCGACGCTTTCCAAGGATGTGATCCTCCTCATAAGAAACAATTAATTGTTATTGTTTCTAAGTATGATGATATTTTTGAGGAACCAGATGGATTACCTCTTAAGAGGGAAATCCAACATGAAATACATCTTCAAAAGGATCCTCCTCTTCCTAATGTGGGCATGTACAGGATGTCAGTTGTTGACATGACAGAGATCAAGAAGCGGGTACAAGGCTTATTGGATCAAGGGGTCATCAGGCCCAGCTCATCTCCTTGTGGTTCTTCGATTGTGATGGTGCCAAAGAAATATGGCACATGGCGAATGTGTGTCGATTATCAGGCCTTAAATAAAATCACAATGAAAAATCGATACCCTCTTCCTCTTATAGATGATTTACTTGATCATTTAAAGAATGTCATTTATTTCACTAAGTTGGATTTGTGTAGTGGATACCATCAGATCAAGGTTGCAGAACATGATGCATGGAAGACTTCCTTTAAAACTAAACAGGGATTGTTTGAGTGTTTAGTTATGTCGTTTGGGATTTGTAATGCTCAGGCAACCTTCATGTGTGTGATTAATGATGTATTCATGCCTTTTATAGATTATTTTGTGATTGTATATTTAGACGAATTTTTTTTATTTAGAGGGACTTGGGATGAACATGTGAGGCATGTAAAGAAAGTGTTGGATACTTTTCAAAGGAAAAATTTGTATGTAAAATTGTCCAAATGTGAATTTGGTAAGACTGCACTTGTGTACTTAGGTCATATTGTAGGAGGAGGACAATTAAAAGTTGATCCTTCCAATATTGATGTAATTGTAAATTGGCCTGAACCCAAAGGTGTAACTAAGATACAGATCCTTTTAGGTGCAATCCAGTATTGGAGGAGGTTCATTTCAAACTTCTCCTTTATAGAAGCTCCTTTGCATGCCTTAACTAGTGTGAAGAACTCTTTTCAATGGGGAGGAAAGAAACAAAAAACTTTCAACACTTTGAAGGAAAAGATCAACACTGCATCAGTATTAGCACTATTGAATCTTCAAAATCCCTTTGAGATCGAGACATATTCCGGTAAATACGCCATGGGTGCAGTATTCATGCAATATCATAAGCCTATATGTTACCACTCTGAAAATTTTAACCAAGCTTTTTTTAACTATCCTACATATAATAAATAGTTGTATGCATTAGTTCAAAGAGTAAAGAAATGGAAGCACTACTTGTTAGGGAAGGAAAAAATCATACATATAGATCATCAACCTTACAGTATCTCCAAGCACAAACCAAACTACAACAATCTCGACATTACAGATGGATGGGTTTCATACAACAATTTCATTTGGTAATCAAGTACAAAAAGGGTATGAGTAACAAGGTAGTTGATATGCTCTCTAGACCTCCTATTGTTACTTCTATTATTTTGAAGAATGTTTCTTTATCTTGTGATAGCTATGTGGAACAATATGCCATTGATGAACCTTTTAAATAAGTATATGAGAAGCTAACCCATGGTGCACAGGTGGAGAACTATTGTCTGCAAGGAAAACTACTCTACCATCTTGGAAAGTTATGTATTCTTATGAGTGAACGAGTCCATATAATACGAGAAGCTCACACTTCTCTTGTGTCTGGTCATTTTGGGGTAGGAAAAACTATGGCTCATTTGCAGAGGTTTTGTTACTGGCCTCAAATGAAAGAAATTGTAACTAAATATGTAAAGGGGTGTGTGATGTGTTACTTGAGAACTAGATGTCGCTCTGAATCTTTGATACCCATCTTGGTGTGAAAGATATGGAAGATGTTTGTGAACTCTGGCACTGCGTGGTCTCTTTCTTGCCGCAGTGTGGTCCATTTGGTATACAAATCTCCATAACTTCCGACAAGGTAGTATTGTTCCTTAATAGCATCCCTGAAGGATTCCCAAGTGGCCGCAACTGTAAATAATGAGGCTTCCTCTGTTTCCTTTTTCTCACAGAAATTTTTCCACCAATCTTTGACATGGGGAACGGCTTTAAGGAGTGCAAAAGTAATATTTTCTCTATTCGAAAAGTTATGGACATAAAAATACCCTTCTAGTATATTCAACCACTTGTCTACAACATCTGTGTCTATCTGACCTTCAAATATAGGAATATCTAAGTTAATTTGTACCTTGAAGGGGGTAGCACCTCCACTCGAGGAATATGTGTCGCTTGTTGGTAGTTGTTGAAGGATTTGCGCGAAACTATTCATCATCTCGTTCCTCTGTTCCATGAGGGATTCCTCAAGAAAAAATTTGAAAGGATCTCTTGTCCCATCATCTTTCTTTTCTCTTGCCATGAGAGGTCACTTGGGAGTGCGAGAGATTTTTTCCTCAAGATAAACAAGCTCGAGACCCAATTCTTTGTACCCTGACCTCATTGGGGACATGCATTAAGATGACAAGGAGTAGACCACTCTGATACCACTAATATGGATTTTATAACCAGAACGAAATGAATACAAATTATTAAAATATGCTTAACACATAGTAACAGAGATACAATGAAACTAGTTTTTTATTCAATAAGGAAATAAGTTGAAACTGTTAAATGCAGTGGAAAACAAGCTTGTTGGAATGGTGGCGGCTTATCTCTGAGAAGAGATGTGACGGATGCACTCATTCGTAAGAAGATGATTACAATGTGTCTCTAAAGTCCTTTTTATAATAAACAATAATTTCAAAAACCATAGACATCCAAAAACCTAACCCTAGGAGATGAAGTTCCAAAAGTCATGTGGGCCATGTTTGGGTAAGTTAGTACATCAACTTCCCGGGGTCATAACTTTTGCATACGATCTTCGTTTTAGGCGCACGATAGCCCGTTGGAAAGGTATCATAGAGGAGATTAATTTTGGGGCTCAACTAGATCCTTTGGCTATCATTGAGGAGATATATCCCGAAAAACCTTCATTTAAACCCTCAAAATGTCCTCGGAAGTTAAAAATTGCTAAAAATAATAAATTGCCAAAATTGCCAGAACATTGTTTTGAGGGAGTTGGAAAACGTGGTTGGCCATTGATATCAACGTGGATCATATAGAAAATGTAACATAATTGTCACCCAACCATAGGAATTCACATATGCCACTCCCGAGCACACTAACCTTTTCCTATAAAGAATGATTCCTGCAAGTCCACACTAGAACCAATAGATAAACCCTAACCAGAAACGCCACTGCTACAGCAGAAACACAATACCAAGAGAACATATCTCTACTAATATAAGTGTACCTTTACCAATAGAAGCACACAATAAAGATACTAGAAAAACTAAGATTACACCACGACAACTACTACACCACCCTCTCCAGACTTGTGCCTCCTTTTTTTGCAACTGCAGTTATTGTAGCTATTACTCCTCAAACTTGCACTCTTCTTTTATTGAGTGAGAGTATGTGATCCAGGTGGATATTGGCGGCCACCCACCTATTCCAACTGGCTCCTCGTGTCCATTTTTTGTTCAGCACGTTCTTTTGTATTTCTTTGTAAGTGTGAGTTCTACACTTCTAGGGTTCTCTGAAGCCCTACACATCCTCCAAGTGGATACGGGTGGCCTCTTTCCTAATCCAAATGGATTATTTTGTATGTTTTCATGTCAGCACATCTTTTTGTACTTCCAGGTCCATTTTGGGGCCCTAAATTTTGTTTTTTTGGCTTGCCAAATTCAAATTGTAAGTAGATTCAAAGTTTGATGGCGAAATGTGTAGCTCTCTAAAAGAACTTTCCAACGGGCTATCATGTGCCTAAAACGGAGGTCGTATGCAAACGTTACGACCCTTAGAAGTTGAGGTACCAAATTACACCAACTTACCCATAGGGCCCACATGAATTTTGGAGTTTCACCTTCTAGGGTTAGGTTTTTGGATGTCTAGGGTTTTGGAATTCATGAGTAATATCAAAAAGGCCTCTGGAGCCTCATTGTAATCCATTTTGATCAGATGGATGCGCGTATCAGCCACATCTCTTCTCAGAGATAGCTACCACCATTCGAGCAAGTGTTTATTTTCTACATTTTTACAGTTTCAGCCTCTTTCATTATTTAATAGAAGATGGTTTTCACTGGATATTTGTGTTGTTATTCACATATCTATGTTTATTATATTCAGTCTATTAATTAGTTCATTCCTCTCCTAAATCCGGATCAGTAATATCAGAGCAGTCTGTTCTTCATTTATTTTTCTTTGTGCATGTCCCCAACAAGATCTGGGTACAAGAAGTTGGGACTCGAACCAATCAAGCCATTACAAGATCGGTCGCGTCGAGCCTGAAAACAACCCATGGGGGACAAAATGAAATATGATGGAGCAGGAGATCATATTAAAATGATTCTCGTTGAAGCCCTCACATGAAAAAGAAACGAAATCATGGAAAACTTAGTGCATATCCTTCAACGGTTGCCCACAGGAGAAGCATCTTCATCAAGTGGCCATGCAACCCCCTTAAAGGTATACGTAAATTTCGATATTCCATTATTTGAAGGACTGATAAATGCGGATGTTGTAGATAAATGGTTGAATCTGATCGAAGGATATTTTTCGGTCCACAATTTTTTCGATAGGGAAAATATCACTTTTGCACTCCTCAAGGTCATTCTCCATGTTAAAGACTGGTGGGATACTTACTTTAAGCAAAGGGTCATGGAGGAATCTACAATGTTTGTGGTGGCCCTTACATGGGATTCCTTCTGGGATGCCATTAAATAACAATACTACCTTGTTGGAAGATACGAGGAGCAGTACACCAAATGGACCACCCTACGTCAAGAAAGGGACTAGACACTACCATATTTCACCAATATTTTCCATACCCTACGCACCAAATTGTGTATCAAAGACTTTGAGCATCATCTAGTGCTCAAATATCATGGTTGTTTTCATAGATACATTCAGACAGAAATGGAGTTCTTGGACCTCACCTCATTGGTCATCGCTTATAGATATGTTGTCAAGATTGAGAATAAATTTAAGTAGAAGCAGAGAGAGTTTGGATCTGCAAACCCCTCACAGTTGAAGCAGGGAAAAGGAAGCCCCAACCCACATAGAGAGGGACCAAGTCGAAATGGCCACCCTTAGGACAACCAATCCAAGATGAAACACAATAAGGGAAATGAGAATACAAATAAGGACACGGGAAAATGGTGCGAGTACCATAAAATTCCTTGGCACAACACCGAAGAATGTCGCTCCAAGAAGTCCCTCATGGTCGAGATGAAGGCTTCCTAGTCAGAGGCTGATTCTGATTCCAGGTCAAATCCTGAAGTAGGGAACTGTATTATCGATGCTAAACCCAGTTCCACTATCGCTACCACCAAATTCCGGCCAAGTGAACCAGAAGAACCAGAGGAAGGGGAATGCCTCTTTCATTCACATATGTGGGTCAAGGGGGATATGATTCATTTCATTGTCAACAGCGGTAGTGAGAAGAACCCGATCTCGGTAGAGGTCGTCAAGTGGTCGGACCTGACAATGACACCACACCCACATCCCTACACCATCGGTTGGCTTCACCAAGGAAGATATATGTGTGTCAACCAAGAGTGTCGTCTTCCCTATGGCATCAAGCCTTTCAAAGATGAGGTATTGTGTGATATTTCTCCCCTTGAAGTTTGTGATGTTCTTTTCGGAAAACCATATTTTTCGAAGCGTCATGTTGTGTATGAGTCAGACCCCACAATGTTATTATTACTTTGGGTAGACAATTGTACAGTATCCCAGAGGTAGCATCGCCTACTGTTATTTATTTAATCTCTGTTAAGCAATGTAGTAAGGTCATTTCACAGACCGGGAAGTTCATCTTCTTTGTGATCCGTTGATCCAAATTTCATGAGCAGAATGAAATGACTACAGATTATTACTCGATGCTTAATACAGAATAACAAAGATACAGTAAAACTGGATTTCTATTCAATAAGGAAATAAGTTGAAACTGTAAAATGTAGCGAAAAACAAGCTTGTTGGAATGGTGGTGGCTTATCTCTGAAAAGAGATGTGACGGTTGTGCTCACTCACAATAAGATGATTACAATGAGACTCTCAAGGAATTTTTACAATAAACAGGAGTTTCAAAAACCCTAAACATCCAAAAACCTAACCTTAGGAGATGAAGCGCCAAAATTCATGTGGGCCCTGTTTGGGTAAGTCAGTACATCAACTTCCCGAGGTCTTAACTTTTGCATGGCGATCTTCGTTTTAGGCGTATGATAGCCCATTGGAAATATATATCCGAGGACTACAAAAATTACACAAAATTTCATGATGAACTTTTGCGACTGCAACATACCCCAAAAAACATTGTTTAGGGCCTCAAAACTGCTCTGGAAGTTCAGGACTCGAAAAACTGCTAAAAATAGTAAATTATCAAAATTCCTAGAAAGATGTTTTGAGCCAGCTGGAAAAGGTGGGTGGCCACCGATATCCACCTAGATCAATCCTCCATCCTTAGGAAGCAATGGTCTCTATTGCATTGAGTTCCCCCATCAGATGAGGAAATTTCTGTTGAATTTGGCCCCGGGTGAGCCACTTTCCTTAGTGCAAGAGATGCCTTGCTTTGACGACTCGATAAAGCTATATCCTTTGATGTTGAGTGCCCTTGATATGTGTGTCCACAATTTGATCACTGGATGCCTATTGTATGCAGTCAGGGTTGAGATATGTTGGTGTCAGCTATTCTGCTACGTCTGAGGTGTCCAATAATGGTGGGAAATAAGGCCGAAGGAGGTCCACGTTGAACACTGGGTGCAGGCCAAGGAAAGGAGGAATGTTGAGCACAAAATCATTATCCCCCATAGCCTTGGTGATTTTGTATGACCCATAATGGAGTGGGAAAATCTTCCTATGGGGTCCTGCAATGCGTTATTTCTACAAGTGCAACCAAACTTTATCGCCCACCTAAAACTTATGTGGAACCCGATGTTGATCATGACGTTGCTTGTACTTGTCATTGGACTTCTGTTGGCAGATGTGTTGGATCCTCTCAATGAACTGAGTGGCTTTGTCAGCCTCAGTTGGAGCAGGAGAGGAGTCGGTCGAGGTGACCACAAGGGGAAGTGCAACATCTATGGGACCCAATGGTTGGAATCCCAACCCCACCTAAAAGGGGTTGTGGTCGGTTGAGCTATGTAGGGCTCAGTTGTAGCTATGATGGACATAGAGAAGACTCTCATCCCATGTGTGAGGGTGCTCGGAATTATACATGAGTAGGATATGCACGATCATTCGATTTACGACCTCGATTTGGCCATTTGTCTGGGGGTGGAAGGCCATGGATTTGGTAAGCTTGGTGTCCAACAGCGACCATAGACTCGACCAGAATGTGATGAGAAATTGACTTTCCCAATATGAAACAATGGTTTGTGGGATTCCAAAATGTACCCAGACTCGTTCAAAGAAGATCTTGGCAGTGGCTTATGTTGTGATTCTCTTCTTGCAAGCAACCAAAATCGCCATCTTAGAAAAGAAATCAACAACCAAAAAAACACAGTCATTTCCCCGTTTGGTGGATGAGAGGCCCGACATGTAGTCCATTGAGATGGATTCCCATGGTCTTTCAGGAGTAGGAAGAGGGGTGTACAGGCCCTGTTTCTTAGTGGTCGGTTTGGCAATAGCGCAGGCAGTGCAATACCTGATATACTTGCTGACCTCCTGTTGAAGTTTCGGCCAGTAGAAATGTTTTTGTAGCATCACCACTGCCTTTTTGACGCCGAAGTGTCCTGCCACACAGTTGTAGTGGGCTTCCCATATCAGCTTCTCTCTCTCACTTGAGGGAACACATATATGGCCTAGACGACACAATAACCCATCCTGAAGATGGAAATTATCGACAATTTCCTTTGCACCCAACATTTTGTAGGTGGTGGCAAAGTCTGGGTCTATCTCATAGAGTTGGGGCCATCCAGAGGTCTCATGGCCACAGGATTCTAGCATTGTGGTGAGTGTCGCGACTGGTGGTATGCTTAGGCAATTAGCGACACAGTTGGTGCTTCCTGTTTTATACTTGATGTTGAGGTGGAATTGTTGCAAGTATGTGGACCACTTTTGATGGTGGTCATTCTGCAATTTTCCTTGTGTCTGCATGAACTGCAGTTTCTTGTGATCAAGATCTATCTGAGGACTACAACATTTACACAAAATTTCATGATGAAATTTTGCGACCGCAACATACCCCAAAAACCATCGTTTAGGGCCTCAAAACGGCTCCAGAAGTTCAGTACCCGAAAAACTGCTAAAAAGAGTAAATTATCAAAATTGCTAGAAAGTTGTTTTGATCCAGCTGGAAAAGGTGGGTGGCCACCGATATCCACTTGTATCATCCATTCTCATAGTAATAAAAAGTTCATCGCCACATCTATGGCCTCTACACAGCGCCTCTCTTTATAGCAAAAGAAAGTGGACGGGATCATGGAAGAATAAATTGACATATTTGCCTCACCTGCAAGGGTAACGACACACTATCAAGTCAACCATCCAATTGAACTGACCCCTAGTGTGGCTCTACCTAATGGACCAGTATATCGGCGCTCGTTGATGGAGAATGACGAAATCAGGCATCAGATCCAAGATCTTATTCAAAAGGGGCACATCAGGCTCAACTCCTCCCCTTATGGAAGCCCGATTGTACTGGTGCAGAAGAAGGATGAGACTTGGAAAATCTACATTGATTACAGAGCCTTAAAAAAAATCATAGTAAAGAACTTCTACCCCATTCCCAGGATTGATGAACTTCTTGATGAATTCAAGGGGGGAAATTTCTTCAGCAAGATTGACCTAAAGTTTGTCTACCACCAGGTTCCCATCGAACCAATTGTTGCATGGAAGACAATCTTCAAGTCTAAATAAGGTCTCTATGAATGGTTAATCATTCCCTTTGGCTTAACAAATGCACCAACCACTTTCATGAGGTTGATGGATGATGTATTGAGACCCTTCACCAACTCCTTTGTGGTAGTATATTTGGATGACATCCTCATCTTCAGCAGAACATCGGAGGAGCACATGTGGCATATTCAACAAGTTTTGAGCACTCTGTAGCAGCACAAGCTTTATGCCAACTTGGAAAAATGCTCTTTTGGCATGAACAGGGTCCAATAATTAGGCTACATTGTTGATGAGCATGGGGTACACGTTGATCCAGCTAAGATCCAAGTCATCTGGGAATGTCCATCCCCAACCACACTAATCGAGCTTCGGAGTTTTTTGGGACTAGCCAACTTCTACAGACGGTTCGTGTTGATATTCTCCCATATTGCATGGGCCCTCAATCAGGTGACCACGGGCGATGGTAGGGCCAAGTTTGTTTGGGGGAAGGAGCAGAAACAAGCATTTGATGATCTGAATCATTGCTTGTTCTCAGCCCTAGTACTCTCCTTGCTTGATCTATAACAACCATTCGAGATTGAGATTGATGCATCTAACTATTTTGTGGGAACAGTTCTCACTCAGCACGGACATCTAGTGGAATACCATAGTGAGACACTCTATGATATTGTCCAGAAATACCCCACCTATGACAAGGAAATGTATTCCATTGTACAATACTGTTGTCAATGGAAGCATTACATTATGGGGAAAGAGACATTCATACACACTGATCAGAAGACTCTGTAGTTCATACAAACACAGGGGAAATTGTAGAACGACCTCCATCAGAAGTGGTCCACCTACCTGCAATAGTTCCATCTCAACATCAAGTATCAGATAGGTATCTCCAATCGTGTCCTTGACTTTCTCAATCGGCCTCATGTGGCTGCCCTCACCACTATGCTCCATTCCTGTGGACATGAAGCATTTGAGTGGCCCCAACTTTATCAACAAGATCCAGACTTTGCCACCACGTATCAACTCTTGGGTACAAATGCAATTGTCACTAATTTTCACATCCAGTACAGACTCTTATGCCACTTGGTCCATATCTGTGTTCCTATAAGAGAGCGTGAAAAGCTGATTTGGGAATCCCACTACAGTCAGGTGGTAGGATATTTTGGCGTAGAGAAAACTATGTTCGTTCTTCAGAAACATTTTTCTTGGCCAAAAATTCGACAGGACGTCAACAAATATATCATATCTTTCACTCCCTGTGCCATTTCCAAGCCTGCCATCAAGAATAAAGGCTTATACACCCCTCTTTCCATTCCCAAGAATCCTTGGGAATCCATCTCAATGGACTACATGTTTGGTTTTTCATCCACCAAGAAAGGAAATGGCTATGTGTTTGTGGTCGTTGATCGGTTTTCAAATATGGCCATCCTCACAGCCTGTAAGAAGAATGTCACAACAACATATATTGCCAAGATCTTCTTCGAATTAGTGTGGGTCCACTTTGGGATACCACATAACATCGTCTCTGACCGAGATAGTAGGTTCCTCAACACATTTTGGTCAAGTATCTGGTCTCTGTTGGACACCAAGCTCACAAAATCCACTACTTTCCACCCCTAAACTGATGGAAAAATAGAGGTCGTCAATCAGATGATTGTGCACATCCTGTGCATGTACAATTCTAAGCATCCACATCCATGGGACAAGAGTCTCCCATATGTCCAACAAAGTCACGACATGGCTCTCCATAGTTCCATCGGCCGTAACCCATTTATGGTGGGTCTGGGATCCAACCCTTGGGACCTATTGATGTTGCACTTCCTCTTTCCACTGCATAGACAAACTCTTCCCCTAATCAGTCTACGATTGACAAACCCACTAGATTCATTGATCAGATTCATCAAATCCGCCAACAGGTTCAGGATATTTTGCAGAAATCCAATGCTAAGTACAAGCAGCGCCATGATCAACACAGGGTACCACACCAGTTTCAGGTTGGCAACAAAGTCTGGTTAAATTTTCAGAAGGACAGTCTCACTGGGCCCCGTCAAAAGATTTTCCCACTTCGTTATGATCCTCACACTATCACCAAGGCTATGGGTAGCAATGCTTTTGAGTTCAAAAATCCACCCTTCCTTGGTCTACATCCAGTATGCAATGTGGACCTCCTTCGGCCATATTTTCCCACATTATTGGACACCTCCAAGATTGCAGAACAGCTGACACCAACAGAGCTCAACCCTGACTACATGGAACAAGCATCCACTGATCAAATAGTGGACACATGGGTCAAGGGCACTTGCCAACAGTGGATCCAGCTTTATCAGGTTGTCAAGGCAGGGCACTTGCCAACAGTGGATCCAGCTTTATCAGGTTGTCAAGGCAGGGCAATTCCTACACCAAGGCAAGTGGCTCACCCGGGGCCAAATCCAGCAACATTTTCCTCACCTAATGGGGGAACTCAATGCAATGGAGACCATTTCTTCCTAAGGGGGGAGGATTGATCGAGGTGGATATTGGTGGCCATCCACCTATTCCAACTGGCTCCTCGTGTCCATTTTTTTTCAGCACATTTTTTTGTACTGCTTTGTAATTATGGGTTCTACATTTATGGGGTTTTCTGAAGCCCCACACATACTCCAGGTAGATATGGGTGGCCTCTCACCTATTCCAACTAGATTATTTTGTATGTTTTCATGTCACCACATCTTTATGTACTTCCAAGTCCGTTTTGGGGCCCTAAACGTTGTTTTTTTGGCTCGCCATATTCAAATTGTAGACAGGGTCAGAGTTTGATGGTGGAATGTGTAGTTCTCTTAAATATATTTCCAACGGTCTATCGCATGCCTAAAAAGGAGGTTGTATGAAAAAGTTACGACCCTTGGAAGTTGAGGTACCAAATTACACCAACTTACCCATAGGGCCCACATGAATTTTGGCGTTTCACCTTCTAGGGTTAGGTTTTTGGATGTCTAGTGTTTTGGCATTCATGAGTAATATCAAAAAGGCCTCAGGAGCCTCAGTGTAATCCATTATGCTCAGACGGATGCACGTAGAATCCACATCTCTTCTCAGAGATAGCTACTACCATTCGAGCAAGTGTTTAAGTTCTGTAGTTTTACAGTTTCAGCCTATTTCATTATTTAATAGAAGATATTGTTCACTTGATATTTGTGTTATTCTTCATATCTATGTTTTTATTATATTTAGTTTGTTCCACTCCTAAATCTGGATCTATGTGTGTGTGTATGTGTGTGTAAATGATTTAAGACGTCACCTTATTTATAATTATTCTTTCAGTGAAATTTTCCCACGAGGCCAACCTATCTTTTCTGGAAAATATAATTTACTTTGACTTTTTCTGGTAGGGTCGACTTCTCTTTCTGAGTTTTTTGTTTATTTATTATTATTCTCCTTGGTCCGACTTCCCTTCTAGGTTTTCCACACATCTTGTTAATGGTTCTCTTACTTCCGGAATATTCTAATCTAAGTACAAAGGTTACACTTGGAGGTCAATACCTCCCACAACTACCAAAACATCAACAATAATCACTAATCCACCCACACACCTACCTTTGATTCACTAATTGGTTAACTTTGTATCCATTAATTCCTAAACATCTAGTTCATATACTTGTATTTTTCTATATATGATGTAGTTTATTATTTAGATTTTGCACAACCTCTCTGCATTTGCTACATAGTTGCATCCCTTTTAAATTCCTCTTACCTGTATTTAATGGTCTTGATTTTTAAATAATTTGTCTCATTCCAAAATCAAAGGCCTTGTTTTCTTGTTTTCTTCTTCAATATTGATTTTTTGGATATGCTTAACCTAGCTTCGAGCTCTTCCATGGTCCTTGCAATGTGCTTGGATTAGTTTTCTTGGTGATGATGTTTTGAGCACACATTATATACCTATGGATACTGGAGTCTTTGGTACTAGCATTTTTTTTGACACACTTACAAAGGTCAAAAAATAAAAATAGTTGTTGAATTAAATTCTACTTTAAATCATTTGGAAATATTGTTGAGCACGACCTGGCATGAAATGCATGGTAAAATTATTGTCATGGCTTGGAAGACTTTAGTAAATGCATAGTTTTGCACGTATCATTTTCTTGATGCTTCCTTGCATGTAGCTTGCTTATTGATATGCATAAAAAATGCAATGTCTTAGAAAATATTATTGTTTACAATGATTGGATAATTTTGTTATCCCAAAACATTCTAAAAGACTCGTGTGATTATTTCTTTCTCAATTTCTACCCATTTTGCAAAAATCATGCTTTTCATTTTGTCTATTGCATTGTTGTTTCTAATGGGTCGTACTGACATAGTTCATAGTTGTATCAAATGTTTTAGTAAAAACACAAGATGGAGCACCCATGTTGGAACTTGGCATCTACCACTACAATGAACACACCTTCTAGCGGAGGCTTTTGCAAAGGTTTTTAGTGTTACATAAATTGGAAAAAATTTCAAAAAAAAATTGCTACAACTTCCTTTATTGACTACGAAGGTTTTAGCAGAGGTTTTAGCAGATGTTCCATATAACTAAAAAAAATTGGACAAGAGGAGGTTGTAGTAGAGGTTATTGTCAAAAAACATCGTTGCGCTCTTTACAAACCCACCCTAGTGCGTTAATATAATACAAATTCATTAGTCTGTTAATAATTATTGTGCACCGATTTCTCCTTTTTCGTTGTATGCAGAGCATTGATGCTCTTATAATTTCTACGCATCAGTTTTTCCTTGTTTGTGTATGAAGCACTAATTGTTTTTAATTTGCGTACACCCCGATGTGTTTCAATTATAGTGAGCACTAGTGCATTTAAGTTATCCTAAGTCTCAATGTGTTTAATATAGAGTGTGCCCTGATGCATGTATAATTAGTACATACCAGTGTTTGTTTTACCCTATGCACCGAAGCATAGTGAAATTTTGATTATTTGAGGTGAGAAGTCAACGCCATTATTTTTAATACACACCGGTGTGTATATTATACTAAAAGAAGCAATGTGTACATTATATTTAGAGCCTCTGTGTGTATAATAAAATTAGTGCACATGTGCATACATTATATTTAGTGCCCCAATGTACATTTTAAACATAAGCATCGTACAATTTTGAAAAGAGAAATATTATTGTACATTATGTCGTTTATAGAACGATGATTTTTCTTAATAGTTTTGATCTATAAACTACCATGGATATTCCACTGGAAGAGTTCATCACAATATATCTAATAAAATACTGACATATTTACTATTAAGGTTATTTTTCCTTTAGATCTCCAAAATATTTAGTTACTAATTTTTTGCTTATGCATGAAATAGATAAAATACGAAAAATAGAGAACAATAAAATACAATCAAACCATCCACAAATAAACACAAGATATGACCTTGGAAACCCAATACTAGAGAAAACCCAACTAGAAGGTGAGGCTTCTCTGCTCTCTTTTCTCTGGTATAGAAATGATGAAAGTACAAGGAAAGATGCACTCTCTCAAGAGTTTCCTTTGATCTATGGCATGTATGGTTGCTACAGAATCTCTCCTCCTTTATTATGCTCATAGAATACCAATCTCAGATGTTATTCTTAGTTATGGAACAAGATATAATGCAAAAGAATGGAACCCCTTCTTGTCTTAGTGGTCTGGTATTTAACATAGCTCAATAGCCATCTAGGGATAGGTTTTTTACTTCCTCAAACCTAAATTGTGGTAGGGTTTTGTACCTTCTAGAATATTCTTGAAATCCATAATGTGGCTAGCCCCATATGCATGAGTAATGGGGGCTGATTTGGCATCCTCTCTACCATGGTGATCAACACAAAAGAAAAGCATTCTAGGTTGTCTGTATTGCCACAACTGGCACTGTGAGATGTCCTTCAGTACCACAAACTAATTAGAGATGAAACTTGTAGACACTTGGAGAAGAACAACATCATGTTGAAGAAAATTAAATATGGTGTTACGTTGACCCATTATGCAGGGTGTGGTGACCTCCAAGATTCAATCTGGTGTGTTCGGCTTGGCCATTGAGACTGTAATCTGAAGTACATACTCCACAACTTGTAAGTTAGAATGAAAGGTGTGAGTCAGCTTCTGCACAAAATATCCAACTATGTGCAAGTTCAATAAGGAAAAGGATGAAGGCCTTCAAGAGAGAAAGATCAGATTGCATGTGGGAAACCTTTCCAAGCCAAACTCTATAATACATAAAGAGAAGAAGATTAGATGTCCTTTAGGAATTATTTCTCGGCAAAAGGATTTGATGACAATGTATTAAAGAAAGGTTGATGAAGAATATGGTTATGAAGAATATGTATCATTGAATTGGAGGGAAGGTGTATCATTCTTCTACATCCACTTTTGCTGCTAATTTGTACTAGGGGGATGCATATTCTGTGTTAAGATTGTTACCAGTGGTGATAGTCACTCTGAAATCCACACTCCCTCTGAGGACTAGGGGGTACTCGCTTAACCTATTGCCCGCTCACCAGACATGTTGCCACTCTAGGAGACCAAGAAGAAAAGGAATAGGCTCGACCACAAGAATGAAAATATCAGTCCTTCTTCAATAGACATTGATAGTGAGAAAGATCAAATTTCTACTATTCATGTGTATGTGGCGACCTGTGATGAAATCCAGAGAAGAAGAACTAAATTCGTTTAGTAATGAAGATAGGGCAGTCAAGCGATTCAACATGCTATGGAATAATTCCCACACCATTACATATGGGCTACTTTGAGTACATGATGGAGGGAGACTGGTTAGGCACTCTATACCCACTGGAGGCTATGGAGGGGTCTCATCTCATGCATTGGATTCAGTAAGCCCAATTCATTTTCAGATGATTTCTCCTACATCAAAGATATATGGCTTATTTTCAATTCAATTGTGCCTTGATTGTCATGGGTATCTTATTTTTGTCTCTATTATGGCATCTAATCTCCTTAATAATAGTACTCATCATCATGCTCATGGTATTGGAAATAGTAATTACATGTAGGTGAGATTTACTTCCTGACTGATTTGTTAGTCAGTCACACTGTAATAAAAGTTTACGTCCCCGCCGATTTGTTAGTCATTTAGAGTGTAACTACAGTTCATTCATTAGTTTACACTTGCGTTACCCAAACTTAGTCTTTGTTAGTCGGCAAGTAGGGGTCTTATTAATGGAGCCGATCTTAATCTTTTAGAGTGGGTAAAATTTATTTTCATATTTAATGTTTGAGTTAGTTCTCTTCTACAAGAAGTTTTGATCTTCATCTTTATAAGTTTGAGCCTGTAGTTAGTCAATATACATGCAGAAAGGTAGAAAAGAACACAGTCGTGAAGAAGAAAAATAGCAGCAGCAGTTGTGAGGAGTCAAAGAAGTCTAAGAGCTCAAGCTCTTTGTTTGTAAGTTGCAGAAGTTGTTTAGAAGTTGTGTATTGTGTGTTGACAATTTCATTTGTATTTTAAGCTTTTGTTGTGTTTATGAGTTTATTTGGTTAGAGATTAATCACAATGTGAATAAATTATTTTTTTAAGTGTTTTATCACAACCTGTAGTATATTGTGCACTTTGTGAACTACACAGTAAATGACAAAACTCTATATTGTGCAGTTTGTGAACTACGTGGTAAGTGCCAAGATTTTTGTCAATAAGTTTTCTGGCACGCAGTATTTGTAAATGCGTTGCGCGGAGTAAATATGCGTGTTGCAAATCCAAGATTAGATATCAGAGTAGGTTGATCAGAGAAATTTCTATCATAACAAGTTTATCAGAGCATCAACTCTATTGAAAAGTGAAACATGGCTTCTACTTCAAATCTGCAACCTCCCACCTTTACAGGGAAAAACTATGAGTTATGGTCCTTTACCATGAAGGTGTTGTTCTGATATCAAGATGTATGGGAAATGGTCGAGAATGGCTATGTGGAACCAGCAGATCAAGAAGCGTACAATGCCCTCACATAAGCTGAGAAGGATGCTTTGAAAGATCAAAGGAATAAGGATGGAAAGGTGATTTTTTACATACATGAAGCTATTCATGAGAGCATACTCCCAATATTTTCATTAGCAAAGCAAGCCAAGGAGGCATGGGACATATTAAAAACCTCTTATCAAGGTATGGACAAGGTCAAGACCTCAAAACTACAAATTATTAGAAGATATTTTGAAACTCTGTCAATTAATGATACATATTCAGTAGATTCCATTTATACCCATATTATTGGCATGATAAATCAGATTAAGTCTCATGTAGAAACTATAGAGGCTATAAAGGTTGTTGAGAAGGTACTTTTCCTAAATTTGATACTCTTGTTGTGAACTTAGAAGAGAACAAAGATTTAAGTTAGTTCAGTCTAGATGAGCTCCAAGCTTCCCTCATTAATCATGAAAACATATTAAATAGGTCAAATATGTCATTAGAAAATGCATTTTCCTCACAGTCATCTATAAGTCGTGGAAGAGGACGGGGGAGAGCTAATTCTAGAGGCAAGGGAAGGAGTTTCGTCAGAGGTGGATGCAGTAACAGTCCTAGAAATATTGGTGGAAGAGGACAAAACCAAAATAATAGTCAACCAATTAATCAGAGAATTGATAAATAAAAGATTCACAACCATTACTGTAAAAAGTATAGACATTATGCATATGATTGCAGAAATAGATAGTATAATCAGAACAAGCAAGGACAAGATCAGTCAAACAGTTAAAATAGTCCCTCGAGTCTTATGTTTATGGCGAGCACTGAAGCAATGCCTATAATATCCCCAGTTGAATGCAATGTTCCTCAAGAAATTCCTTGTGATATATTGTATCTATAATCAGGTTGTACTAATCACATGACAGGAAACATAGAATTGTTTTCTAGTTTGGATAAGTCAGTCCAAACAAAAGTTACACTTGGAACAGATATCCAAGTCATTGTCTTAGGGAAATAAAGTACTAAATTTTTGACTAAGAAGGGGGAGAAAAAAGTCATGCCTGATGTATATTATGTTTCTGTTCTGAAGCATAATTTGATGAGCACAGGACAGTTGTTACAGAAAGGATACATAATCTATATGGAAGATAATCATTGTGTGATTATGGACAGATATCCAAGCAATCAACATATTGAAAGAGTCTATATGAGAAGTAACAAAATGTTCCCATTGACAATGAAGCCTGCCAAGAAGAAAAATATAGTGCAAGATTTTGGTAAAGCAAAATATATGCAGTTAGACATTGCATTTACAACGGGAGGTGTGCGCAGTTCTGAGGAAGGAAAAAGTAGTGCATGCAATACTAAGAAAGAAGAAGATAGTAGCATAGAGATGCATGAAGCATTTCAATCTAAAATGCAAGATGATTCCTGGCTATGGAATTTTAGATTTGGACACTTGAACTTTGGAGGTCTGAAGGTGGTACATACAAAGGATATGGTAAAAAGTTTTCCATTGATTGAAAAAAAAGAAATAACATGTGAAGGTTGTATTTTTGGAAAGCAGCATAGAGAATCCAGTTGGAAAGTCATACAGAGCAAAAGATCCACTGAAAATTTTGCATTCAGACATTTGTGGACCAATGCAAACACCATCTATAGGAGGCAGTATATGTTTTCTAACATTTATTGATAATTTTTCAAGAAAGACATGGATTTATTTCCTAAAACATAAATCTGACGCATTGGGTTATTTTCAGCAGTTTAAATCACTTGTGGAAAAGAAGAGTGGTTATTACATCAAGGTTTTAAGAACTGAAAGTGGAGGTGAATATGTTTCAAGAAAATTTAATAATTTTTTCAAATTCCATGGCATCTGCAAGCAATTTATCACACGGTACACACCACAACAGAATGGTGCCGCAAAGAGAAAGAATCGAACCATCATGGAGATGGTGCGCAGTATGTTGGCAACCCAACATTTTTCAATTGAGTATTTGGTTGAGGCAGTATCAAATTCAGTATACATCATGAACAGATGCCTGACAAAGAATGTGAAGAACAGTGTTCCTCAAGAATCCTGGACAGGTATGAAACATAATGTGGTGCACTTAAAAGTTTTTGGTTTCGTTGCATATGCACATGTTTCAGATGAGCTGAGAAAGAAGATAGATAACGAAGGACAAAAATGTAAATTTTTTGGATATTCAGAAGATGTAAAAATCATATAAACTATATTATCCTATCGCAAGGAAAGTCATAATCAGCCACGATGTTCAGTTTTTGGAGAATCAAGCATGGGATGGAAGCATAGAAAATATAGTTAGAAGTGGTTCAAACACCAAGTACAAGTCATTGCACATTTCATTCTACTCTTGGAAATGAGACACAAATCCCATCATAATATATTCCAGTGAGATTAGCAAGTTCGTAGTCCACACCTAGAGTGCATCAAACACCAGCAAGTATTCCAAGTAGTTATACATCACCAGATCCAACATTAGCAACTTTGTTAGCAAGGAAGATAATAAATCTGCATGACATCTATAATTTTGACACAACAAGTTCATTTTATTTTTTTTCTCTGTTTTCACAAGTGGATGATCCTTTAACTTTTGAAGAAGTCGTCAAAGATTATGTATGGGCACAAGCCATGGATGAAGAAATTAAAAGCATAGAGAACAATTAGACATGGAAATTAGTTGATGTACCTGAATATAAGGATGTGATAAGTGTCAAGTGGATTTATAAGACCAAGAAAGATGGAGAAGGAAATGTGTATAAGAATAAGGCAAGGCCAGTTGCAAGAGGTTTTACACAACAACCTGGAATTGATTTCAATGAAACATTTGCACTAGTTGTGCGCATGGACACAGTCAGAACTGTGTTAGCCGTTACCCAGCAGAACAAATTTTATGTTTATCAAATGGATGTAAAGTCATAATTTTTGAATGGACATTTATAAGAAGAAGTGTATGTGGAATAGCCACAAGGTTATGAGATTCTAGGACAAGAGAAAAAAGTGCACATAATCAAGAAGGCATTGTATGGATTAAAGCAATCTCTGAGAGGGTGGTACAGTCGCATAGATTCCTACCTCACATAGAATGGATTTCAAAGAAGTGAACGTGAGCCAGCATTGTACATCAAAGAAAATAAACAAGGTAACATGTTAATTGTTTTCTTATATATAAATGACTTGATTTTTACAGGTGATTTTGGCTTAGAAGAATTTAATTCAGTCATGAAGGATGAATTTGAAATGAATGATTTAGGGCTTATGAGATATTTTCTGGGTATTGAAGTTCACCAGTCCAAAGCTAGTATGCTTATTTCACAATCTAAGTATCCACATGAAATTTTGAAAAGATTCAATATGATAAATTCCAAAGCAGCCCCAACACCTATCATAATAGGATTGAAGTCAAGCAAGGAAGATGAAGGGTCCAAGGTGGATCCCACACTGTTCAAAAGAATGGTAGGTAGTATTATGTATCTACCACCAACAAGGCTTGATATTATGTGAGTAAGCCTAATTTCAAGGTTCATGGAAACTCCAAAAGAATCTCATTGGAAGGAAGGAACAATAATTCTAAGATATGTGAATGGAACAAAAGATTTTGGAATTATGTACTCTACTTCAGAAGATTTCATACTTATTGGAACTATTGACAATGGTTGTGGAGGCAACATAGATGAAAAGAAAAGTACCTATGGGTACACATTTCATTTTGGAATAGGTATAGTGTCAAGGGAATCAAGGAAGCAACCCATACTGACTCTTTCTTCAGCAGAAGAAGAGTACATTGCAACTACAAGCATATCTTGTCAAGCAGTCTAGATGAGAAGAATGTTAAACGATTTGATGCAGGAACAACAAGAACCAATGACAATATTTTGTGACAACAATTCATCTATCATGTTATCAAATAATCATGTGTTTCAAAAGAAAACCAAGCACATTGATAGAAGGTATTATTTTATCAAAGAATTGGTGAATAATAAAGAAATTTGTCTAGAGTTTTGCAGGTCAAAAGAATAAGACGCAGATATTTTCACAAAATCTTTGGAAAGAGATGCATTTCAGCATCTATGTAGTAGTCTAGGGGTTTGTGCAGTGATAGATGATTGATAGTTCAAGTAAATTCAATTTTTTTTATGTAAAATTTGTAATCCCACCTACTTATAATTAAGGGGGACTGCTAGAAATAATAATTACAAATTAGTGAGCTTTATGTATCCATCGATTTTTCAGCCAGTTTTTAACTACATTTCATTAGTTTACACTTGCGTTTACACAAACTTTGTATTTTTTAGTCAGCAAGCAGGGGTCTTATTAATGGAGCCAATCTTAATCTTTCTTGAGTCCAGTTAAGTAGTTGAGAGTCAATCGAATTTATTGTTATCTTTAATGTTTGAGTTAGTTCGCTTCTATAGAAAGTTTTAGTCTTCATCTTTATAAGTCTTAGTCTATAGTTATTCAACAAACATACAAAGAGGTAGAAAATAATAGAGTTGTGAAGAAGAAAAACAACAACAACACCTCTAAGGAGTCAAAGAAGTCTGAGATCTCAAGGTCTATGTTTGTAAGTTGCAAAAGTTGTTCAAAAGTTGTTGGATCCAAACCTCAAAACAAAATTGTAGTCTATAACCAGGCATAGTGCTGAAGTTTTAATATATATATATCATGTATTTTGTGTGTTGACAATTTCATGTGTATTTTAAGCTTTTCTTGTGTTTACAAGCTTATTGTGTTAGATATTAAGCATAGTGCAAATAAATTATTTCTTTAAAGTGTTTTATCACAACACACAGTATATCGTGCAGTCTGTAAACTACGCGGTAAGTGCTAAAATTGTTTCCATTAATTGTTTTGGCACACAGTATTTGTAATTGAACTGCATAGAGTAAATATGCATGTTGCATATATGAGAAATGACATGGGATTTCCTTTATTTCTTCGTAGACGAGCCTGTGGTTGTGGTCGGAAAGACCCTAAGGAGGGTGTATTTTTTCGGGTTTTGATCATCTTGACAATTGTGGAACTTATGTTGACACATGCCAATATGGGATTATTGATTGGGCTTCTGATTTATTTGGTGATTGTGGTAATTCATGTTTCCTTTTGGCTTCGTGAGTATTTATTTTTTGAATGAAGACAATGTTGTTGGGGGGGGTATTATATGAAGACATTCTTGTTTCAACCACTAGGGTATGATATAATATCCCTTTCATCAAAAGGGTTCATCAGGGACTTACTAGATTGATCATAACTAGGACGTTATTACATTGACCGGTGCAAAAAAGGAGAACTTAGAACAATTGCGTATTTGTGGTCATAAATTTTCATATTTTTTAGGATTTATTGTACTTTGGATGGAATAAAGGACATAATATATGTTGGATTCACAAGATCAAAGGAATCATTATTGGGAAATATTCTCATCCATCATTTCTGTTGCATTTTGAAAAAGTGACTTGTTGTAGTTTCCTATCGTTGTTGTATGTATTTAAGGGTTTTTTTTTTTTTTCCGAAGCATCTAGAGGATATCTTGTTGGGTAGTGTGAAAATATGCATTCGTTTTGTAGAAAATTTAATACAAATTATTTATTGCCTGGATTCTCCTAATCTAAAAATTATATGCCACTATTAAATACATAATCGCTTCTACTAAAATTCTTGCGGAATTTCAAACACGATCGCCAATTGCAAAATCAAGAAGAGAGATCAATCACACATAACACAGATGTTTTACTGGGAAATCATAAAGTTAAAAGCCCCACTATCATATATTATGTATATATCATAGATCATGAAACAATCTCATACAAAACTCAAATCGAGGAGCTCCTAGTACAATATACAATCGTCTCACACTGTCATACAAAAATTGACAAATTCATGTGCCAATTTACTGCCTCTAGACAATCTGCCTCTTCTACGCAATCCTTGTTCATGGAAATCCATGCAATGAATGAATCCTCTTGCCTAGGTTGTGCATTCCTCATTGGAACATCCAATGTGTGTGTGGTTGCATGAGTGGACCCACTAAAGTCACAACTAATAGTCAAACTGTCCCTTTCACCTGTTATCTCAACTGAGTCTCCACGGGATCTGACATGCATATAGTTAACAATGGTAAATCTTTAATTGCATGTGAGATCACTGATTGTGAATTTAATTAATAATTAATTTACTGATCTCTCAGTAGTGTAAGTTCAGTTACAACTAGTACAACTGATATTAACTCACTTAAATGAGTTAAACTACTTTACAACTCACATAACTACACATATAACTCTGTTACAACTTCGAATCACTCAGTTACAACTAATTTGACTTGCATGTCCCACTAGTCAACCTTTGAACTCGAATTTCCTATAGCTAACTGATTTTCCACTTCAATTAACTATTTTCAAGTGATCATTGAGAATAGATTAATATTTATTGTCCAACTATTATTAAGGGATAATAATAGTCGACATACATCTATAAATAGAATTCGCTCACCATCTATAAAGAGACATCATCTATAAATAGAATTTTCTCATCATCTAAAAATAGACTTCCACCTAAAAATAGTTTGAGGCTCCATCCTAGTGTAGGTGCATAATTTTCACTAGGATCTTCTTGTTGAATCTCAACACTCCCTCTCAACAAGAAGGGGATTATCCTTCACCCCAATTCTGTCTCTATGGTATATGAATTTTCTCCTGGTGAGCGCCTAGTCAGAATGTCTACATCTTGATCTTCGATAGGAATGTTCTGAAGCATTATAATCTTTTGTTGCACACAATCTCTGAGATGTTGATACTGGATATTTATATGCTTATATCTATCATTAAACATGGGATTAATCGAGAGTTTAATGCAACTATGATTATCACAATGAATCATTGTCATATCTAAATGAGAACAAAACAAACCAACCAAGATCTTTCTCATCCAAATAGCCTCACAGGAAGCTTGAATCGCTGCCATGTATTCCGCTTCCACTAAAATGAGTGCCACGAATATCTGTTTCCTACTGCACCAAGAAAGCAGTTGTAGATCCATACTAAAGATCCCCCCTGATGTGCTCTTTCTGTCAACTGGGTTGCCCGCCCAATCTTCATCCGTGAAGCCATGCAACTTCACCTCATTCGTCTGTCTGTACCATATTCCATACTCAAATGTGCCCCTCTGGTATCTCAAGACATGCTTTCCCGCCTTCCAAAAGAGCTTGCTTGGCTTAACCATTGCTTGAATCAACTGGTTAACCACATAACAAATGTTCGGTCTCATGTTCACTAGATACATTAGCGAACCCACTAAATTTCGATAAACAGTAGCATCCACTACCTCTCCAGAAGTAGCATCCTCTTTCCTCCAGTTTCTTGGAAGAGGAGTATCCATGGGTTTGCAACCCTCCATGTGAAAATTACCCAGTATCTCCCTTGCATACTTTCCTTGAGACACAAAAAGTTCACCATCTCACTGCCATATTTCCAATCCAAGGAAATAATGAAGGAGGCCCATATCCTTCATCCTGAACTCCTTTGCAAGATCCTCCTTGCATGAGTGTATCAACTGCTCATCACCAGTCAATATAAATCATCAACATAAAGAACAATGATTAAAATCTTACCCTCCACCATTGCATCTATCCATGTGGTCTCCTACACTGCTTCTTGAAAGGAAGATCATTCAGTCACAATACATTTTCTCATGAGAGCCATGTATCTAGGAAATTGGTCAGGAGACTCTCTCTACCTGTGCTATGAAGTAGGGTCTCCTACATTTTGTGCAGCATCTAGTCTCAATCTATCAGCTTATGTGGTGCGCTTTCTTCCATTTCTGATGGATGGCTCTGCATGAGTGGCTTCCTCCACTCCATGAACCTCCTCATGTGGTTGATCCACATATTGAGACTCATATTTGGGAACCAACAATTCCTCCTCTCCATGCAAGTCCAACTCCCTCTCAAGGGACAACTGCATGTCTTTCCCCTCATCAAATTTTATATCCCGTCGGACAACAGTCATTCTGTTGTTGGGAAAATACACACGATAATTATGGGGTTTTTTTGTGTACCCCAAAAAAATCCCAACTTAAGTAGTCGATTCCAGCTTTTTCCTGGCATCCTTGGTCACATGCACATAAACAGATGAGCCAAAAATCTTAAAGTGTGAAACATCAATTTTCTTACCAGTGAAAGCTTCCTCAGGTGTACTCATGCCAAGTACTCTATGAGGACAACAGTTATGCACATAAACCTCAGTATTGCATGCTTCCACCCACAAATGCATTGGTAGGCACTGATCATGCAACATCACTCATGATGCACCCACAATCGTTCTATTCTTCCTCTCCGTGACCCCATTTTGTTGTGGGTTATGAGGTGTTATGATTTCTCTTTGAATTCCTTCTTTGCTGCAGAAGTCTTTGAATTTGTTAGAGATGTATTATCCACCATTATCGCTCTCCAGAACCTTCACTTTCTTCCCCGACTCTTTCTCCACCAATGATTTAAGCTCACATAAATTTGAGAATGTTTGATCCTTCTTCTGCATGAAGAAGATCCAACATTTACGAGAAAATTCATCAACAAAAATAACATAATACTTATGTTTTTCTGTTGAAGCAACCAAGACTGGTCCACACACATTTGTGTGAACTCTCTCGAGGATCACCGAAGCAAGGTTCTCCTTTTCGTGAAAGGGAGGCTTTACATACTTCCCCATGGTGCAACCCTTGCACTAGTCTAACTGAACAATTGTTCCCATTGGAAGTCCAGTAGATATTTGTTGCATGATTTTCAAGGCTCCATGATGAAGATGGCCCAATCACCTATGCCATAATTCACCCTCATCCCGGCTCATAACTTTTTCTGCCTTTTCCATCACAAAAACACAACCATCTACCTCCATCTTGTAGATATTCTTAACTCGAATCCTTATCTTCTTGACTTGACCCGTTGTTTTATGTCACAAAAAATCTTTTCCATCACTGAAAACAATGTCATAGCCTCTGTCCTCCAACATTGCGACTGAAACCAAGTTTTTCTTCAGACCTAGAACATTCATAACATCTTTCAATTGAAATGGTTTACCTGACTCTCTCTGAAAGGTAATGGTACCAATGCTATTCGCACCGCATCGTCCTTCGTCGCCCATATCTATATGAATTTTGAGATCTTTCTCCTCCAAGTCATTGAAAATCTCCTTATCTCCCATCATGTGGAAGGAAGCGTCGCTATCCAAATACCACACCGATCCCAATGCACTTGATGTCATGCATGCAATCAAGGAGAATTCAAGTTCAAATTGCGAGGCAAGGGCCTCACCAGTTGCATCTCCAACAACCTTCTTGTTCTTCTTCTTTTTCAAACAGTTAGTAGCAAGGTGCCCATGTTCGTGATAGTGAAAACACTTCACTTTGGACAAATCCAACTTCTTGACTTTAGACTCATATTTTGAATGGAATTTTTTCCCCTTCCCTTTCCTTTCCTTAGCATCCAAAGAACAATCCTCTTCATCATCATGCTTTGATGAAGAGCCATCTCTGGTCTTCCGCCTAAACTCCTCCTGCACTAGATCCAACCATAGTCGTTCCCAAACTGGCAATTTTTCCCTTCCATTGACAGAGTCTTGATAACTATGCCAACAATTGGGTAGTCCTAGGAGAGCCAAGCTCACCAAACCATCATCAGCGACTGTAATTCCCACACTCCCCAGCTCATCTCAACATTGGACAAACTTTGTGAGATATTTTTGAATGGAGTCACCCTTCTCCATCTTGATCTTCCTGAGTTTATCTTTGAGCGCCAATTTCCTATGCTCGCTATTGTTTTGGAGTAGATTCGTCAAAGCCTTCCACATTGCATATGGTGTGGCTTTCCCATGGAGGTCCGAGACAATGTGGTCTCGTACTCCCACAACAGGATCCTTCTCGCCTTTGCCACTTTCTTTTTCCATCCATCAAGATTTGCAGCGTCCGCAGCATCTGGCTTAGGAGAATCTTTGTCAATGAATTCCTTCAAGCCATTGTCTTCGAGTACTTCCTCCATCCTGTCCTTCCAAGCAATGTAGTTCAAGCTGCCCTTGAGTGCATACTCTAACCTCAAGCCATTGAAATCCATTTCGATCTTGAATCAGTTGTAGCACCAAGAAAGTATGTCTGCAAATTCGAATTCTATCTAGTCACAAACTCAACTTCTGCAATTTCTTATGCTCTGATACCATGTAGAAATTTCAATAAAAATTATGTATTGCCTAGATTATCTTGATCTAACAATTATATGCCACTGTTAAATGCATAATCTCTTCTACTAAAATTCTTGCAGAATTTAAAACGCAATTGCCAATTGCATATATCAAGAAGAGAGATCAATCACACATAACATAGATGTTTTATCGGGAAAGAAAAAAGCTAAAAAACCCACTATCATATATTATGTATATATCATGGATCATGAAACAATCTCATACAAAACTCTAATCCAAGAGCTCTCAGCACAATATACAATTGTCTCACACTATCATACAAAAATTGACAAATTCATGTGCCAATTTACCACTTCCAGACAACCTACCTCCTCTACGCAATCCCTGCTGATGGAAATCCTTGCAATGAATGAATCGTCTTGCCTAGGTTGCACATTCCTCATTGGCACATCCAATGTGTGTGTGGTTGCATTAGTGCACCCACTAAAGTCACAACTAATAGTGAAATTGTCATTTTCAGTTGTTATCTCAACTGGGTCTCCACTGGATCTGACATGGATGTAGTTAACAGTGGTAAATCTTCAGTTGCATGTTAGATCACAAATTGTGAATTTAATTAATAATTAATTCATTGATCTCTCACTAGTGTAAGTTTAGTTACAACTAGTACAACTGAGCTTAACTCACTTAACTAAGTTAAACTACTTTACAACTCACATAACTACACATATAACTCTTTTACAACTTCGAATCACTTAGTTACAACTAATTCAACTTGCATGTCCCACCAGTCAACCTTTGAACTTGAATTTCCTATAGCTAACTGATTTGCCACTTCAGTTAACTATTTCCAAGTACTCATTGAGAATAGATTAATATTTATTGTCCAACTATTATTAAGGGATAATAATAGTCGACAAACATATATAAATAGAATTCCCTCACCATCTATAAATAGACATCATCTATAAATATAATTTGATCATCATCTAAAAATAGACTTCGACCTGAAAATAACATGAGGCTCCATCCTAGTATAGGTGCATAATTTTCACTAGGATCTTCTTGTTGAATCTCAATAGGTTTTACATTGGGAATGATGGAAGCAAAGAAAAGATGGATTTGTTGAAAATATACTACACTTTGTTGTTGCATCCAATTACAAGGAGGAAGTGCAATATTAATTGGATTTCAAATTTTTGGGGAACAGATCAGGCCAACCTTCTTCATAATAAAAAAAGTTCTTCGTTTTCTATTTTTTTTTGTAAGTGTGATGGTTTTTAAAAGAATAATTATCAAATATTTCTATATGTATAGGCATGTGGACGTGAGATAGTGGTTATAAGAAAGTTTTGGATTAAGATTCAGGACTCATCTAAATGTGGTAGTGAAATTATTTTTTTAGAATTCATCACTCTAACAAATGACAATGAAAGTATGGATATCCAAGACAAACATTGAACAAACATGTGGAAGATCCAAACAAAGACAACAAGTATGTGCATGCTTGCATAAGAGCATGGAGCCTCTTTTGCTTGAAGGAATATGAAAACTCTCTCTCAATAATGTAGAGTGGCTCCACTGGTTTGCAGAATAGGTCATTGTTGAACATCAATCGAGACTTCAAAGAATTCAAAAGAAAAGAAGTAGCTCATCATCTTGACAATGAAAGTGCATCATCTTGAGTAAAGTCTTTGAGAAACATATGAGTTGAAAAGTGGAAAAGATTAGAGCATGGTGTATTTGTTGTTGAGAGGTCAATTTGAAGTTTGAATGCATGTTGTAGTGATTGCAAAGGTTATACAAGCTACTCAAATAAATGCACAAGAAAGAAACCATAAGGATTTTGAAAAGTGAGGTTAATTTCACTTCATAAGTGTTGATGAATGGAAAGTATGGCATCTGATATGTTGAGCACTAGGCATGTTAAAATCATAAAAATTGTATGGAAGTGTCACTTTGTGTCCATGATAAAAGCATGGTTAATTCATTGGATCAATTGTTGCATGTTGGTATAGACTTGTAATGGAGTTGTGGGAAAAGTATTAGGATTCAATAAAGTTAAACAACATATTGAGCTTAGCTAACTCAATATGAAGTTTAGTGGTTAGAATTAGCTACTCTAAAAAATCACAGATGAATATGGAAATCCAAGAGAATTACTGGACAATGACACTAAAGATCCATAGATCAAAGATGTAGATGAAGTCTCCAAACACGTGAACAATTGCAGAAGAATATAAAGTTATATATGAATTGATGTCATATGTATCATTATCTCTTGCTGATGTTTTGTAGCCCTGTGTGGCAATACTATATAATGTAAAAATTACTCATAAGTCTACTTGGTAAGGTTTGTGGTAGATAAAAGGGAAAGATAAGAATGTGTTTTTTCCTTGTAATTGTTCCTTGATGAAATATTGTTTGATTAATGGTGCATTACAAGTCCTCATTGGAAGTGCATAAAGTTGTAACATTGACTTGGGTACATCCTGTATTCAAACTATTTTCCTAGATAACTAGCAAGCAATGTGGTTGGGTACTTAGGTGTCTCGATAGATGGAAATATGTTCACAGGATGGCCAATTGTTCAATATTTATGTTGATTTTAGACCATGGGGTACAACAAGTTCCAATCAATATATGTGGTACTAGTGTTCATCCCAAAGGTACAGTTGGTTCTCAGCTGGTATGTTACCAAAGGTACGGTTGGTTCCCAATTGGTATGATACCAAAGGTATGGTTGGTTCCCAGCTAGTATGTTATTCAAGACAATAGTTCTAGAAGTGAATGGAGAAGCATGGACACCCTGTTTTAGATATGGAAGCAATTTATTCGAGTAAATAGTCATTCGCTGGTTATCATGGTAGTTAAAAATAAATGAAGTTGCAATGTTCTTGCTAGAGAAATCAAGGGTTGATGACAGACTTAATTCTAGAGTGGAATGGTGAGATTGTAGGAAGGACAAATATGTTTCTATGGATGCAACAAATAATTTTTCAAAGTTTTGTCCAAGGGATGTTGGTGATAATTCTTGTGATAGCAGTAGAGGTTGGATGATGGTGGGAAAATAAGGTAAAATTTTTTGTTCAATAAATGCATATTTGACCATACAGAAATTTGAATCACACCTTGCATTTGTAGCTAGTCTATGATGTTATGTATAAATCATTTGTATTGGTCCTTCAAAATTTTCAAAGCTTGTACTTAGTATATCCATGAGATGGATTATGTTAATTGTATGTACCTGTATCTATGTATGTAACATGTAAAGGGAATATCATTGAGATACCTCGATAGGTATGCATACCCCTTTTCCATGTGTCCCTGATGATTTGGATAACTTGTTTGATATAGTGTAGAAACCTCTTTTATAGAGTTGGTAAACACCTAGATGAGTGGACCATGTTTTGGCTCGATGCTCTATGAGTGGACCATGTTTTGGTTAGATTCTCTATGAGTGGACCATGTTGGTTGCAGACTCTAGGAGGTGCCTAAAAACCAGAAGTTTTATATTTGGTGGGAGTTCATCAAGAAATTGAAAGAAACATGTACACTAAGGGCATCCTATTAAACCAACAGTTGCAACGGTTGGGTACCCATGCATTTCGATGGATGGTTGTTCCTTTATACGGACTTTGACAGTTTGGTGATCTCTACATGATCGAGCTACTAAATGAAAGTGTTAGGTCGGCCCAGATATAGACTTTGATGATCATGAGGTTTTTCAATTTATGGAGCATTTGTTGCAAAGTACTAGATGATGATGAAGACTTGACTTGAAAAAGATTAAGAGAAGTAATCATTAAGTGTTCTAATTATTAACTGGTAGTTGTCTTATGTGTGATCATATTTATAATTTTTATTTTGTTGATCATTGTTAGGTAGAGTTTTATGTGTGATCATATTTGTGATTGTTATTATTATTGGTCATTGTAAGGTAGAGTTTATTATTATTGGTTATTGTAAAGTAGAGTTTATCTCTATGTGAGTGGTTTGGGTCTATTATTTAAGAGGTTGTTTAAGTTAATTGAATAAATGAGAGATATTCTCCAACTAATTAACTCCTAAATTGATGTGTGGTTGAGATATTCTCTCAACAAATTGTTAGTGTAGTTAAGATAGTGTAACTATCTTAAGCCAAAGTTTATTAATGTATGTGTAAGATTATTTGATGTTAATACTACAAGTAAACACAGTTTTATATATGTTAAAGTAATTTATATTCTCCCCTTTTCTTAAGAATCCTCCCAATGAGTCAGCTGCATCTAATGAGTGAAATTGACCCCAGTCAACTTTCTGCTTTTTCTATTTCTCTACTTATTCCGGCTTGAATTGACGCCAGTGAACCGTATTACTTGAAATGCATCATTTTGTTGGCTTCGGAAATTGACCCCAGTCAACTTTCTGCTTTTTCTATTTCTCTACTTATTCCGGCTTGAATTGACGCCAGTGAACGGTATTACTTGAATTGTCGGGAAAATGCATCATTTTGTTGGCTTCGGTGTCCCAATCATTTCTCAATTTCTATTATTACCTTTCTACTTCCGTTCGCTCCTTTCTACTTTTCGTACTCTACGATGGTGTCCCGGTCAACACGCCCATTTCTCAATTTCTATTATTACCTTTAAATTTTTGCAACTTATCATATCTTCAATGTTTTTTTTCCAACTTATCACATCTTCCATGTCGTTTCCACAAGGATGCCTTTGGCCCTTCTTGACAGTGCTTCGTTATAAATCGATTTATTTTTTTACATAATCTTCCATGTAGTTTCCACAAAGATGCCTTGGCCCCATCTTCACTGTATGCCCTGGCCATCTTCACTCTCTGCAGTGAAGATGAGCCAAGGCATCTTTGTGGAAATGACATGGAAGATTATGTAAAAAAATAAATCGATTTATAACGAAGCACAGTCTAGATGGGCCAAGGCATTACTTGGCCCATTTTCCATGTCGTTTTCACAAAGATACAGTGAAAATGGGCCAAAGCATCTTTGTGGAAACGACATGGAAGATGCAATATAAAAAATATATATATTTATAAGGAAGCACAGTCCCAAGGCATTTTCACCAGGAACTCTATTAGAGGTGGTGTTAATCGATATCTGTTTTTTGCATCGCATCTTCCATGTCGTTTCCACAAAGATGCCTTGGCCCCTTCACTGTATCTTTGTGGAAACGACAAGGAAAATGCAATGTAAAAAAAAATCGATTTATGAAGAAGCAAAGTCAAGATGGGCCAAGGCATTTTCACCAGGAATTCTATGGTGTTTATTTTTTAAGTCTTGTTGAAAAGGATAGCAAACATGGAAAACCAATAAATTGATTTCATTAAACATTTGAATACATCTTAAAAGTCAGTTTTCATTCTCAGTGTCTAGATTCTAGAATAGCTAGATGCTCTAGCTCACTAAGTATGGAGGCCATGTAATCCCTATAAGTATGGAGGCCATGTAATCCCTAGGGTCTAGTATCTAGTTGCGAAAATAGCCATAACACTTAATACTATGTTGACCGATTGCTTTGAGACGAGCCGCCGGATGCCGGAAGAATATAGCAACAGAAAACCTATGTCCAATTTGACTTCCGAATTTCGCGGGTCACCCAACCATTTCCCAAATTCCTGTACCATATCTATATTCGCGTACGTCGCTCTGATTGTTCTATATATGGAGACACAGTCATGATCAGTGTAATATCGTTTGCATTGTGGAAGCTCGCATGCATACTGTTGTAGAAGCCAAGCCATTGTTACTTTACGTGGCCTTGAGTACTTGACGATTGAGATCCACAAATTGTTTCGAATGGGCGAACACAAAAACAAAGCGCTCGCGCATATGTGGGGTAAAGTTCAGGGAGCGAAATCGTGGAATGGGTTATTAGATCCCATGAATCCAGTTTTGAAAGCTGAAATCCTCAGATATGGTGATTTTGCACAGCTATGCTATGACGCGTTCGATGGTAAACTTTGCGTGAATGATTATGGTGGGTGTAAGTATAGCCCTGATAAACTACTTGATAATAATCTGGGTGTTTATTATGGCTATCAAGTGACCAACTATTTGTATGCAGAGACTGATATTAGATTGAAGAGGTCCATAAAGCAATCTGTTTGGATTGGCTTTATAGCAGTCTGCACAGACGCTCAAGAGATACAGAGACTGGGTAGGCGGGATATTTTAGTAGCGTGGAGAGGAACCCAAACCTCCCGGGAGTGGATACAAGATATTACAGACATTTTAGCTCCTTACCGATTGTCAAGTACTGCTCGTGTCAAGGACCAGGGCGTACGGGTAGAGAAGGGGTTTGAAAACTGTTATACATCTGTAGGCCAGGATTCGAGATGTGCCAGAGAGACGGTTCGTTCAGAAATTACAAGACTGGTRSATGAATACAAGGACGAAAATTTGAGTGTGACTTTGACCGGACACAGCTTAGGAGCCGCTCTGGCAACCTTAAGTTCATATCACATTAAAAAAATCCTCATGGAACATCCACCAGATTCACCAGCACGTCTSATACCTGTGACTGTGTTTGCGTTCGCATCTCCGCGCGTAGGGAACAGAGCATTCGCCCTGCRAATGRAGRAGMTTGGAGTTMAGGTSTTRCGGTTRGTGAATAARAACGATATTGTTCCCAAAKTTCCCGGAATTYTTCTYAACGAGAATTCWTSTKGGTGGTTGACYAGAATCTTCGATTGGCTTCCTTGGGCATATTTTCATGTGGGAGTGCAAATCGTTTTGGACAACAATGCCTCTCCCCTTCTCAAACACACCCATTGGCCTGCTTCCACCCACAATTTAGAGGTTTATCTTCATCTGATCGATGGTTATGTGGGAAAGGGTAAACCTTTCAGGTCTTCGGGCAGAGACCCTGCTCTTGTCAACAAGAGGTGCGACTTACTAATTGAAGACCTTGGCATTGCCCCTCATTGGTCCGAGCAGCCACAACAGCAAGCAGCAATGAGATCAAATCAATAAGTCTTTGTCAGTGAGTCAACCGAAATGTCTGTCATACAGTTTGACTGTTTGTAAGTGCAAAGTCACACATTTACTCAAAAGTCAGTGTCTTTTCAGGTTTAAATTAAGTGGTTGAAGAGTCAGTCGATTTAATGAAAGTTTTCAATGTTCAGTTGGTCTTAGCTTCTGTAGGAGTTGATAGAATAAGTCTAAGTGGGAGTTCATATAAGTCTAAGTCATTCAGTTAGTCGAAGATGCTATACGATGTTGAAGAGAAGGAGTTGATGCATAGAGAAGAAGCACACAATAGCTGAAGAGTTGATAGAATAAGTCATTAGATCCGAAGCTCATCTCTATCATTGTATTTTGTATTCGGGCATAGTGCCGAACTAAATTAATATCAAGTGTTAGAACACTTAGAATTTTGAACTTTTATTCTTTTGTTTTTGCCTCTTAAAAATAAAATTTCACCAAAAAACTTAGAAAACTGTCTTTTAATTAAATAAACACTTGGTCGTTATATATTAATAAGGTGCTTACAATACCACCCATCGATGAGTTGCACTTAGTTGATCAAACAATTCTTGTGATCTCCAAAATGTAAAAGCCGCCCGAATTTTAAAAAGAAAGCCTTTAATGGTCACTTCAGCGCTTCGTGCTTTGGGAGTTTTAAGAAATCTAAACAACAAAAACCACAAATCTACGAAGTCCCGAAGACAGTTCGTCGTGACAATTTCTAAAAGAACTTACAGATGACTCATAGGACACTTATCCTTTAATCTTTTCTTGGGCTCACACGTGGCACTTATTTTTAACATTTCTATAAGATTATTCGCATGATTTCAAGTGACACGTGTCACCCCTCCTTTCTTGACACGTCACTCTGGGAGATTTCCCTTCGGGAGTTTAAACAAATATTGGATTCAAAACCGCTGAAATGTTAAAGTGCCGAAGTATTGGATATCACAAAAAAATAAAAGTGTTTCAAAGAAATAATAAAACATTTAATAACTTTAATTAATCATGATTAAGTAATAATTAATCACTCTGCAATTTCGATCTTTGGGAGATTTCTCTTTTTCTATATCCAAAACTCCCAAACGTCGAACCACCGAAGTACGAACCGCACTTTCAAAGAAATGAACTGCCAGAGTTCTGAAGCCCTAAATATATATAACGGTTCAAACGTTTACTCTAGGAATTCGGTTTTCGGAGAATTTCTATCATCCTTCATCCAAAACCTCCCAACGCCGAACCTTCAAAGTATTAGTGACATTTCTGAGTGGCTAAAGTTAAAGATTTGAATAAATATTGTGAATTGCCAGGTAATAAACTCCAATAGATTTTTAATAATTTCTCTGTCAAAAAATCAATATGAAGATTGATAGACTTTATGAATAAAATTTTTTGAATCGCAAGTCATTTTACCATTTGTAATTAGAATTTTTCTTTCAATAAAGAGCTTACATACTTCTCTTGTTACATGAAGGTTAATTTCATTCCCCTGAGGATTATGGCGCCACGCAAAGCTGTGAAGAAGCATGATGCATCAATTGATGATTTCAATCCAAACACAAAAATTGTATTAGACACCACTCCACAAATTACAGATACCATTAGGTCTTAGAAGAAGGTCTTCGATATCTTAGAACAAGAGATTCTTATCTGTCCAAACAATCATGTAGAGGAAGGACATGAGTCCTTCTCATCCAAGCTTAGATTAGTAGAATAGTCAGAACTGCACAAGATTGTTGCACGACCTAAGATTATTCCCTATAACGATATGATAAGCTAGGCTCTAGAGCACGTCAACATTCAAACCAGAAGCATTATTAGTTATCAAAAGACCTCCATCGGGTCTTTTCGACCAAAGAACCTACAAGTAATATATAAAATTTCTTATACACCCAAATATACTTACAATGCAACCTTTCTCCTGGATTTTGAGAAAAAACAATGCACTCAATATAGCAGAAATGGTCATGATATAATCAAGACCTGGTGGGGAAATCTGGATAAGTTCAAAACCAACGCTCATGGTATGTATTCCATGATGTCCTTAGATTGTCATATATTATATATAGCCATGATTCTCTATCGTTTATTTGGAAAAAAGAACCCAACACATTTCTCAATTAAGTGGGTGGATATAATGAATGAAGTAGTCGAAGGCTATACTTTCAACTGGGCTAAAATGTTGTCAGACAACCTGGCTACAGAGATTGTTGAGTACCAATCATTGAAATAAAAAGGGAAACCTTCTCATTTTTACCTATCTGCATATATCATGGATGTCATTTATTTCATGACCCCATTTCCCCTGATGAACTGGAGTTGGACCCCGGCTAGTTCTGAGCCTATACATTTCTACCACTCCAAATTATGGGAAGAAAATGTTAAGGATTTTTTTTACGAGATTTGTCATAATGTAGTGGTACATGTTCATATAGCTATCTATGGCCGCCCTCCGCCCAGGATTTCAGAGAAGATTATGGGAAACTTAGGCACATTTGCAGACTAGTACATTGAGGAGAACTTCTCTTACATTAGAGTGTTTGGTTGCTTCATTCCTCCTCATGCCCTTCCACAATTTTTACCTGACAAGCTAGGGTATCGAGAAGTCACATACCAAACAATAGCAGGAGGAATCACTAAGGAATTGAAAGCGGCTTAGAAAAAGGTATGGCCAACTTTTCTCATTCAGAGTGGTATGTTTACATTGTTAGATTTTGGTCATACCAAAGTCAAGGCTGCAGCCTTGGAATATGTCAAATTAGTTGATATCAAATTCAAAATACATGATCCACATAAGGTGGTACAATATCATTTGGCACAATTCAACATGAAAAGATACATCCACGAAGAGGCTCCTTATGATGAGGTTTTCAGGGGAGCTACATCCTATGAAGAGGTTCAAAATAGATTCCATACTCTACCTCCTGACCAACAGGCTGGTATTCTCAGCTTCCAAAAGCATAGAAGAAACAACTTGCCTAAGATTTTACAAGGATATTCAAGGCTCATTCTATCTTCACAGGCAGCTAAATCCACAGAATCTCAGCCAAGCTGCTCCACTAAGAACAAAATTGAAGAAGTATTGAATATTTTAAATGGGTTATTTAAAGAGATAAAAACATCATTTCTAGGTCTACATGATCAACAAATATTATCCCACTTTGAAGCTTTCATGAAGCAGGGACAAATGTTTTTCGCTTCAACACTAGCTACTTTTGTTGTCATCCTAAAAACAACAGGTCGAGAAAGTTCCACGACAATTATCCGTCTTATTCTCTCATTAACTCCTTTAGCGACCAGTTTTGGAACTCCTAGTTCGGAGGTCGTTCACATAGACATAATTACTTCTATCTTGCTTGAAGAAATGTCTCCCTCAATTTTCTTTTTCAACAAGAAAATGAAAGCTATTGTAAATAAAGAATCTCAGCAAAAAGATGGAGTAGTTACTAAAAGGAAGAAGATAGTGTATGATGGAAAAGGAAAAAATGATCTCGAGTTTTCCAAGGAGGTTGCAGATTCACTAGGGGCCTTCGCCACTTCCAACCAATGGTCAGTAGATAATCCGACTAAGAAGTTGCAACACAAACCTCTCTTGGTGGAACAATTGCACAATGAAATGAAGAATACAAAACATATTTTTAGGACCAAAATGAATCAAGACATAGAGAAAATCAAGTTATATTATCAACAACAGATGAAGCAGTTATAGGAGAAACTTTAGCTGATTTACCAGAGTTCACAGACCAACAAATCCATGACTATAAATGATGATTTTAGGGACTAAATTTCACTCACGGGTTAATTTTCCATGGATTTTCCCAAAAAATGATTCTCCATTCTAAAAGTTATTCCCCCAAATTCTATAGGATAAAATTATTTAACCTTAAAATTCGCTAAAAAAATGATACAAACTCTATAAAATCCATAGAAATTTGAACATTTTTACAAAAATTCCGCCAAACATTTATAGTTGGCATATGAAGGATTAGTAAGATTCGCCAAGGTTTCTACATTTTAAAATATATTTTCGTTCTTGAAATCATCCCTGGCCATGATTACTCAGCAAGACAATTTGATAGAGTAGATGCAGGACAAATTATTCCTAATGGAGAACACAACAATAAACATCATAGCTTTCAAAGTACAAGCATCGAAAATCAATGAGAATCTGGAAGTTGTTCAACAAGATCTACATTAAAAGGTAGATACTATTCAGAAATACTATCAGGAAATAAATAATTCTATGAAAAGTATTTATGTCAAAGAAAATGATGCCAGTGTGGCTAGATCCAAGTTTTAGGAATTCATTATATGGAAGAAGAAATCCAATATCCTTGGTCTCTCCCCTTTCTTGCAATATGAACAAGTGAAGGGTGAAATGGTCTTGAAAGTTTAGGAAATGAATCTAGAAGAAAGTAAACAACTTTCTAGAGAGGCAAAGGAAACTTGTCTAAACACCCTGTCTTCTGTAGAAACACAATAGGTTGAGTTTGAAGGAAATGATATCACAATAGGTTGAGAAGCACTAGGACAGATTGAAATAGAAATGAATAAGGAAAACTCCAGAAAAATAAGGAAAATGTTCAATCTGTGATTCAACAGACGAATCAAATTGATTTTCTCAAGATTAATGAGTTGTTGGTGAAGCCTAATTTATAGAATCAAATTATATCCTAGGAAGTAAAGAATATCCAGGACAAGTTACCACTATTACACAAGAAGGTGTTTTCCTTTGAATTGAACGATAACATTGAACCTTTAAGATTTGTGGTAGCCTTGATGAACATGTGTACCCAGTTCAATGAGCAGAGGAAAGAAAGTGCATCTGGGAGAAAATGAAGGTGCGTATGAAGCCCCATCACATCAAACCATAACTCAACAATATTTGCATTATGTTTTTCTATTGGGATTGTATTCTATATTTAGAGAAGATATTGTGGAAATTCCAATTACTTTTAGTTGAGACAATTTTTGTATAATTAGATAGATCTTATATCTATTCCAGGATGCTTCTAGCCTAATGTAAAAGAGAGAACTCTTTGAACATGAATACAAGTGAAGACAAAGATCCTAAGTTTTGCTTCATTTGAGTTATGTGTTTTCCATGTGTTTCCATCTCTTATTAGATCCCTTATGTAGTTCTTGAAGAGAGAATGATTAAAATTTAGTAAAACATCTAGTGTGATCATAATACATCACAAATCCATTCAATTACAGTTTTTTCCTCTGTTCTTATTGTGAGTAAAAACAAGACCTGTGAACCTGTGTGAATTGTTGCATTCTTAATCTTCTTTCAAGGGTACATCTCCTATTTTTCCTCTACTACAAATAAGGTAAGACTTATCTATAATTGATACCTTGCTTTGTTTTAACAGTTTTGTTAATCATTTCTACATCATTTGAAATTAAAATTATAACTCAGATAATGAGATACAACCTCTGTATTGTCTTATCATAAATTTCACTTAAAGTTATTTCTCAGAAAACTGAATGTAGAAGAAATCACTTATAAAACATTTCATTTAAATATTTGATTCCTGACATTATTCTTTGAGCCTAGAATCAATCTCATGAACAACATCGTTTTGGCATTGTTGTCAGGGAATGGAGAAATGAAATTGTTTTTCCTTGGGAGAATGACAGAGTTAAATTTTTGTCTTTGATGGTGAACAAATATTGAATACGTGGATAAGGCTCACTTTATATTTCACCTGGAGACTCCATTGTAGGAAAAGATGGCATTCGGTCGAAAAATACCAGGAAAAACCCAGACGAAAAGCAGACTACAACAATTTAGGATCTCAAAGAGTTGTTGATACTGAAGGAATATCTGAGACAAAAAATTTCATCAGTATGTAAGATATACCAACCTAGGGTTACAAAAGTTAATGTTAAGATTCTCGATGAAGAACTGAGTCTTAAACAAAAATATAAACAAGTTCATTTTGCAGAAACATCAACAAGTAAACCTAAAGTTAAATTAGAAACTCCAGAAGGAATTATTCCTGAAGTAAAATTTGAGATTATTCATACCAACCTTATCTCGTTGATAGATACTTTTACCAGTGAAAACAAAGAATCATTTTCAATCCTTACTATCATTTGTACACAGCCGATTCTTTCTCTTCCAAAGTAAAATTTTTTGTTTCCCAAAACCCTGAAGATTACTTTTTATACTCAGATTCATCCCCTGCTGCCTTTCCTATCTATACATATTGTAAATCTTAAAGACCAAGTTCAAGTTCTCTTTTTCCCCCTCATTTAGATCTTCCATCACCTTATGATCATCCACCTGAACTTCGTTCGCACCATCCCAATGTAGTCAAAAGTTTAGTAAATCAGTGTTTTGAAGTTTTGATAACCTCATGTTTAGTCCTCAAATTTATTCTCTTAGACTTTCAATGAGCGGTGTTGGAGGTGCTGGTGGTGGTGTTGGAGGTGTCGAAGGTGGAGGGGTTGATGGACATGGAAATATACCAGTTCAAACTCCAAGTATCTTTACCAAATTCATTGCTATATATTCTCCCTTGGCTCTTCCTTCTATGCTACATGATATGCCTGACAGTTACATGAATAACCTCCCTAAATTCATGGGTGAAGGGGATTTGAAAACAACACAGCATATAGCCTTTTTTGACCAATTCAATGGTATCCTTGGTATTAAGCACGAAGATGTTTACATGATATTGTTATTACAAACTTTTGAAGGACAGGTAAGAACTTCGTTCAGAGGACTTCCATTGGACTCTATACCATCATTTAATGATCTAGAAACTTCCTTCTTAAGGCAATCGGGTGAAAAAAAAGATCATCTATATTACTTAATTGAATTCAAATCCTTGAGAAAGAAAACATCTGAAACAGTCCTAGAGTTTATTCAAATATTTAATAAAATTTATCACAAGATCCCGACTGTATTTAAACCTTCTCATGTAGCTGCAAAAGTCACTTTTGCATGGGCTTTTGATTCTGATTTCGCTCTAATTTTGAGAGAAATAAGAGCTAATAATTTAGCACGGATGCAAGATGATCCTATAGATATTGAATCCAATATGATGGCATCTAGAAATTTGAAAACTAAAATTGAGATGGGAACAAGAGAACCCACGCATTTTAAAGAACAAGCAGGACCCTATGGATCTGGAAAAATTTCTTCACAGGAAAAAATGGATGAGATGGAAAAAATTATTAAAGACTTATCAAATAAAATTTCCACGATGGAAATGGAAAAATTCAAACCTGATCCATACGCAAGAAATCAATTCAGAAGAAACCATAACATAAATCCTCAGATACAACAAAGGAAAATAAAAAATGAAGAATATAAGATTCAAGCTCCTTTTAAAACTGAGAATGTCATACAGGGAGATGAGGTGAAAGATTATGACGAATTAGATGAAGATCTAAACAACCTCAGTGAAGATGATCTTGAGCCTCGCCTAACTAAACAAGATTATGAGAAATCCTTGGATTTGGAATCTCTATTGAATGATGATGAAAATATCAACAATTTGGGAGACTCTACATACAAAGGTCTCGTTCATTCAATAATGGATGAGCTCCAACATAAATATGATTTGAGACCAAGAGCAAAAATTTCTATAAATACTCCACCAAAAAATATTTTATCTCGAAACACAGAAAATGAGGCAACAATTACAAAACCATCAACTAAAACGCAAGTTGCCTGAATAAAGAAAGTTGAAAAAAAAGAAGTACAGACTAAGAAGCCAGAAAATAAAGAAGCGGAAGTTCAGACCAGGGAAATTGAAAAATCAATTGCGACTTTCAATCTATAAAACAAATTGAATAAAATTAAAATTCCAATGCCTTTGGTTGAATTTGCTAGAAATCGAATCTATAAAAAGGAAATCGCAAAAGCAATAAAATTTTCTGATGTTGAATGTCAAGCCGATGTTATCAACTTGCAAGATGAGAAACCTATAATCATGTTTAGACCACACATTGAGAATAGTAAAGATTATGTTGCTCCTTTCTATATTACACTGACTGTGCATGATCACTTACTATACAATTGTATGTTAGACTCAAGAGCTTCGCATAATTTGATGCCTAAGATTATTATGGAAAAATTGGGCCTTCAAATTATGAGACCTTATCAAGATTTATACTCTTTTGATTCTAGAAAGCTTAAGTGTCTGGGTATGATTAAACATTTAGTTGTAAATATTGTTCAGGTTCATGTGAAAAGTATTCTTATGGATGTGGTTTTTGTTGACATTCCTTCCAAGTATGACATGCTTTTATCAAGACATTGGGGTGCTAAGTTAGGAGGATCGGTCCAGTTAGACATGACGTATTCTACAATTCCAATTTTTGGTTGATAGTTTACTCGATTGTACAAAGAAACTAGACGATATTATACTGTAAGTGACCCCCAAAACCCTAATAAATATCTAGTCTATGTTGTTGATCAAGATCTACGAAATTGTATATTATCCATAGATGATGATTTTGAAGAATGTATAGAAGAAGAAAATTAAAAAAAAAATGAAATTTCAAAGAAAAATATAAATTTTAGAGACAGGATGTGGAAAATGTTCTTTGATGGTGCTTCATCTTGCGAAGAAGAAGGAACTGGAGTTTTATCTGTGGAACCAGGTCATGAGTATTACATCCCTTTTTCTTATAGATTACAATGGGATATCGATTATACCAATAATGTGTGTGAATATGAAGCTTTAGTTTTAGGATTATAAGCTGCAAGAAAACTAAAAATCAAACATTTGATAGTTTATGGTGATGCTAACCTAATTGTAAAACAAATAAAACAACAATACCAATTTAAGCATCCAATATTGAAGTCTTATAAAAATTGTGCCTGGGATCTCATAGAAAAAAAATTATGGTCTTTTAATATCCACTCTATTCCCAGAATGCATAATCAAAAAGTTGACTCCTTAGCCAAAGTTGTTGCAACTTTCGTACCACCTACTGTTTTGAAGTTGAAGTATCATATTGAGATGAGACATAAACCTTAAATTCCAAACAATGTTCAACACTAACAAGTATTTGAAGATGATGAACAAATCAAATAGTTTCTAGAAATGGTAGAAGAGTTTTCTGAGATCCACATTGATCAAGAAAATTAGAATGATCCTTCTTGGATTATGCAAGAAGGACAAAACCCAGAAAAGTTCCAAGAAAAATTGCAAATCACCGAATGCTTTTACTTAAAAACAATCCAATTCCCAAAGGTCTTATCCCTTTAGAAAGGTTGTTTTACCAAGATGATATACCTTTAAAGTCTACTTTGCGACCTCGACATGAAGAAGTTGAAGATTGTAACATAGGAACAAATGAAAATCCCAAAATGGTCAAAATATTTAAATATCTTCCAACTTAAATGAAGAGTAAATATGTTGAGTTACTTAAAAAACATAAATATGTTTTTGCATGGTCTTACGAAGATTTAAAAACCTATGATACTTCTGTTATTGAGCATAAGATTCCATTAAAACATGGTATTTGGTATCCCCGATATCTAGGGATAACTAGGAGATCATGTCTCGAGGCCCACATGGTCCTAGACATGGAGTACAAGAGCGGATCGACTTGAGCATGGCCCTTGAGGGCCCATCTTTCTTCTTCTCCACCGGACTTGTCCTGTCAGTAGTAGCAGCTTCCATCACCACCGGCCTGGGCTTGCATCGGAGAGGGCTCTTGCTCCATGAGGTAATTGGTCCGAGGTATCATGGTATGTGTCATATTTGATTGTTATAACCTTCTTATATATGCATTAGGTTCCTTTCATTTCGGATGACTGCTTGGATCTTACACTAATCCACTTGACCATTGTTGGGGTGATTGATGGGGTAACTTAGCAAGTTGGTATTCATGGGTTTTGGTTAGCCACTAGTCTGGCCATTAGGATGACCTTTCAGGGCTACATCTTGTCTTGTGGGAAGAAGGGGCTAAAGGCCCAGGGGGTAAAAGCAGCTGGTAAAAGATAAAATCCATAGGAAATGAAACCTAGAGATGCTTCGCCCAGGGGATCC
>ML779798.1:911094-923138 GCA_009831015.1 Picea engelmannii
TAACTTTAATGATGAGATATGATTTACATTGCTATGATATCTAGGACTGATGAGCCCATGGAGGGCGTAGTCTTTGATGTGCAGGACCATGCCCGGCGGACAGGTACCAGAGGATCGGTGCACATGGGGAGATGATTGGTTCGGACCTCCATGGGGCTGAAGATCCCATCAGATGGTTGCTGGGATGGCAGAGGCAGGACAGAGTTATGATGAGCCCTTGCATGGAGAAGAAGAAGGACACCCTCATCAGGATGTTTTGGCAGAGATTTGACCTATGGGGATTAGCCCCTTGCAGATGGGATGATGGCCTTGATGGATAGGACGCCACTCAGGACAGGCTGGATGTTTTCTGGAGCTGATGGAAGTGTACTGGGCTTGTTTGTCACACATGGCAGGTTGCAGGAGCCCTAGAGGGGCCAACGTTTGGCTTGCTGGATGATGATTATGCCCTGAAAGGGCCAACGTCTCCCTTATAGGGGCCTGACGTCTCCATTTTTAGCTCATTTTGGCATTTTTAGCATTTAATGTGACAAATAATTGAATAATGTTAAGTCAGCCTTGTCGGCTATTTTTCATGACCTATTTTGTTAATTAAAGGTCATGAGGATGATATAAATTGAGGACGTTTTAGCCTCATTTGGACACAACACAACTTGCTCTCTTGTGAGAGACTTGCTCTTAGCTCTTGTCTTGGTTATTTTTGGTCTTTTGGAGTGAGGCGCTACTCTTGGAGGATTATCTTTGGCATATGCATGGTGCTTTTTATCATTGGAAGGTTTACAACTAGGGTTTGATAAGCTTCTTCATGAATTTGTAAGTGTTTTTCTCATCAAAACTTCTTGATTGAATGGTTGTTGATTAAATATCTTGCATGTATAGTTACATTGTTATTATTTTCTTAATCACTAAAACCCTAGGGAGCCAACACACAAGTAGGTCATGGCTTTATGTCCCCGTGATAAAAGCTTGTTTAGCCATTGATTAAAGAAGGTTTAGCCTAGCCATAGCTACACTAGCCATTCTTTTTTCTGAGTTAGTTTGAAGCATAGATTGAAGAAAGAAGACGTCCTAGGCCTAATTTGCTTTACTCCTAGGGTTTGGATTCTAGGGTTTGAAAAGCCTTATCCCCAAGAAACACTTTTCAGTCATAGATCTATGCTTTATAGCTAGCCGTTTTGCCAAAGATTCTTAAGGAAAGAGGGAGGAGCATGAGGCCTAGCTTTAGCTACATCGGAATGAGCCTCCTCCCCTTAGGGTTTTGATTTGGTGGCCCTGCCATAGCATCACCATTAAACCTAACCCTCTTGTCCTTAGGTTTAAGTCTCTCCAAGCCATTAGCCTTTCTCCATTTGGCTCCATTAACCCAAGGCACTAGTCTAAGAACAAAACGTTGAGCTTTTTGTGCTAAAACAACTCTTTCAAACTCTTTAAATTTGAAACCCTAACTAACCCTAGCATATAGACTAACCCTAATTAACCTTGATGACGTCTTGCCTCTTTTAAACTTGTGCTTGGACTAAAAGTTGCGGCTGACTCATCTCTTGATAGCCATAGAGGTTATAGGCATTTTCATTGGTTGATTTGTCAAAATGTCCACCTCTTTGACTAGCTAACCTAACCCTAACCAACAACAACATAGGTGACGTCATACTTGTTAAAACCCTTGTTTGTCCTTAAAACATTTTGACATTGTCATCTATTTGATAGACCTTAAGTTGTTGATTACATTCATAAGCCTGTTTGACAAAACGTTCTTCTCATTGTCTTCATTTTGACCTAATACTAGGGCTGACGTCACCCTAAATCTGCAATAGTGACGCAGCAACAATATTTATATGAGCAGATTTGTGATATTTATTGCATTGTGATAATACAAAGATTTGATTTTACACATTGAATGCCAGTATCTCTTGTGTATTTATTGAAGAAGTGACRTAAAATATAAGCTTTTATTGCAATCATTGACTTCGTCAATAATTACTTTCATTAATGCTCATATGTATTAAGGATAGTCATTGATATTGTGAAGTACTAACCACTGCAACACATTCTTTTAGTTTTATTTGCCTTGTCTCGCAAACAGGTGCCATCCAGTGGAATATCTTCCTCTTTTTTACTATCTCTCTTGGCTATAATCTGTGAAAGGAAACCCTTATCTTGATCTTTTAGACCATTAGACCTTTCAGACACCCAGATTACTTTGGGACGTCTCCCTTGGGATTAGCCACCCTAAATAGAAAGAGCTCCCCATCGAGGTGACAGTGGGTGGGGAAGCTCCTATTACACCAGTTTGAGCCTTGACTTCAAGCTACCTAAACCTTTCCTACAAACTGAGCGATAACAGTATTAATCCTTTCAAGCAAAATCTTAGACAGATAAACCCAATCCTTCTGCCAGTAATAGAAAATGAGGTTAAAAAATGACTTGATGCAAAAATTATTGTTCCCCTCAGATACTCTGAATGGGTGGCTAATTTGGTCCCTGTTAGGAAGAAGAATGGAGAGATAAGACTTTGTGTTGATTTTAGGAACCTAAATCGGTTTTCTCTTAAAGATAACTACCCCCTCCCAAAAATGTATCATGTTTTAGAGAAGGTGGTAGGGGCTAACACAATTTCTATGATCGATGGTTTCTCGAGATACAATGATATTTTTGTTCGTGAATATGATAGAGAAAAGACTGCATTTACTACTCCATGGGGAACTTTTATGTATGATAAAATGCCTTTTGGTTTAATGAATGTAGGAGCAACTTTCCAGAGAGCAATCGATATCACATTCATTGGTGAGAGAGATAAGTTTCTTGTTATTTATCTAGATGATCTGACAGTGTTTTCTAACTTTGATACAAAACATTTGGTGCACCTCATACAAACTTTTGACAAATGTATAAAGTTTGGTTTCTCTCTAAACCCAAAAAAATCACACTTTTCCATGCAGGAAAGTAAACTTTTAGGACATATAGTTTCAAAGGATGGAATCAAAGTTGATCCTAAACGAATTGAAGCTATTGATCTAATTAATATTCCTAGAAATAGAAAAAAAAATCAATTTTTTTTAGGGAAAATCAATTTTTTGAGGAGATTTATTCCTAATTTTGTTGAAATAGTCAAATTGATTACATATGTGCTAAAAGAAGACAACGAGGTAAAATGGACTGCAGAAGCAAAAACATCCTATAAACGTGTTAATAAATCCATAGGAGAAGCATCAATATTGGTAAATTCCAAATATACAAAAGAGTTCTTAATCTTCCCCTTTTCATCTGAATATACTATTGCAGTAGTGCTCCTTCAGAAAAATGAAGAGGGATTTGAACAAATGATAGCCTTTTTTAGAAAAAGCCTTAGAGATGTAGAGCTAAGATACAACATTCTTGAAAAACAAGCTTATGCGATGGTGAAGGCTCTCAAAGCTTTCTGAACATATGTATTGCACTAAAAAAAAAAAAATTTATGTGCCAACAAATGCAATTAAAGATATCTTGGTTCAACCAGACAACGATGGAAGATGAGATAAATGGTTGGATAAAATTCAAGAGTTTGATTTATAAGTTAAACCAACTAAACTAGTGAAAGGTCCGGGTCTAGCAAGGCTATTAGCTTAATCAAATTTCAGAGCTCTTGGAATAAATAACTTTGAGTCTCATGATTCTCTCTTAGATATATAGGAAATTGATGATCAAGCACCTAATTTTTAGATTGAAGATAAGTTTTCCTCCTTATCTTGGTACATTGACATTGTTTCATATCTCCTACTCTTCAATGTTTGGATGATATAACTCCTTCTAAGGAAAGAACTCTAAAGTTACATGAAATTATGTATTGCATTATTGATGGCAAGTTATACTCGAAAGATCCTCTAGGTTTCCTATTATATTGCCTTATAGAATCTGAAACAGAAGGTGTCATTGATGAGTTTCATGGAGTGTGCAGAGGACATCATGCCTGGAGAGAAACAACTTAGAAAATTTTAAGGGTAGGATATTATTGGTCAAAATTATTCACCAATGTAAATACAAGGGTCAGATATTGCAATTCATGCCAACTGTTTGTTGGTAAGAAAAATCTTCCCGCCTTACCTTTAATTCTGATAAAAGATGAAGAGCCTTTCCAACAATGGGGTTTAGATTTCATTGAAGAAATTCATCCACAATCGAGTGCTCAACACAGATGGATTTTGACCGCTATTGATTATTTTATTAAATGGGTTGAAGCCATTCCAAATCGGAATGCTATAGATTTAGTAGTGATAAAAATTTTGGAAGAAAACATCATAACAATATTTGGTTGTCCTAGGAGAATAGTCACTAATAATGCTCAAGCTTTTAAATCTATTGCAATGTTCCATTTTTGTCAAAAATACAATATCATTTTAGGTCATTCTACAACCTACTATCCTCAAGAAAATGGGCTAGAAGAATCATATAATAAGAGTTTGATGACAATAATCAAGAAGGTTTTGACAAAAAACAAAAAAACTTAGAATATACACTTAAAATATGCCTTATGGGTAAACAAAATTGGCACCAAGAAATCTATAGGTGTGTCTCCATTCAAACTATTTTATGGTATTGATGTTATTCTTCATATTAATCTCGCTCTTCCTATGATGAAACTCTAGCAGGATGCGAATGAAGAGTCAAATGATATTACGAGATGAATAAATCAAATCATTGAAGTACAACAAAATAGAGTAGAAGTGGATGATATGCTCCAAAAATACCAGGATAGCATGAAAGCCCTTTTTGATAAGAAAGCTAAATATAGGGAGTTTCTTCCTAGCGATTTAGTATTAAAATGGGAAGCTAGAAAGGAAGATACAGGGAAGCATGGGAAATTTGATCATCTCTGGTTCAAGCCCTTCAAAATTGTAGTTGTTGAGGGAAAAAACTCGTTCTCACTCGAAAATATTAATTGAGAGATTCTTGAGGCACCTATCAATGGGCGTTATCTAAAAAATTTCATGCAGTAGTTACTTTTTAGATTTCCATTGTATATATTAGATTAGATTGACATTGACAATTTTAATTTTCCATTTTTCTTTTCTTTTTGAAAATTATCTAAGTGATTTGATTAATTGTTGTAAATAATTTCAATAAAATTATGATTGTTTGACTTTATTTTAAAAATAAATTTAGAAAAATAAAAATAAATTGCATTGTAAAATAAAATTCATTCAGTAGCTAATCAAGATAATACAGAGAATATATTAAAATCTTCTTGAGGACTACTGAAATGAAAAGCATATTCATCATGTATTATCTCTATTCTAAAGGATTATCTAATATTTTGTATTTCATTCCTTTTGCATAATAGATCTTGTTGAACAGGAGGTGAGGCTCAATAAAAACTCGACACTCGTATTTTCATCATTTTAATTTCTTTAAAAACAGGTGATAAATAAATAATCTTCCTTGCTGAAAATTCGAAAGGAAAATAAGGTATGAGTTCCTATTCTTCTTTATAGTACAAATAAAATTTAAAAATTTGATTGAAATAAATGCGAAGGAAGTTTTTCTCATGTTGATGTTATCACCTGATCTAAAAATTGGAGATGTAGAAAAATATAACTTGAAGTGTCATGCTGATAAATTCTAAAGCCATCTCTGATATAAAAAATAAAAATAATAATAAACAAGCTTGAAAGAAATATGAACAATTATAATAACTATGGGACAGAGTATAGTAAAAACTTATATTTAATATAGAAACTTGTGTGGGATTAGGATATTTTTTATTCAAATCCTCTGAATCCTTGATTTGGTTATTGTTGTCTCTCCACACGTTCTTTCCACTCAATATTTTCTTTCTCCTTTTTCATCCTTTTAGTCTTCATAGAAATAAAGAGACTTATCTTGACTCTAAAAACTCAAAAGCATATTTTCAAAACAAGATTAGGCGAAATTTTTACATTCCTTTGATTTTAATTGAAAAATTATGTCTAGGCTAATCCTCATAATTTTAGCTCTCATATCAGATTTTAAACTGACAAACGTGCTCAAGGTTTTTCTCTAAAATGATTGAATTTCCAAAAAGTTTCTCCTATAGGAGAAGGTGTAATGAAAATTGGAAGAAATTTAGTTTCAGAGTATTCTTAAAATTGTAGTCAGACCTTCTTTTTCATTTTAAAGATTTTAAACAGATATCATCCCTTGTATGTTACATACAAATTGATTTCCCCCACTTCAAAATGCTAAAATCCAAGATAGATGGTGAAAGGAAATTCATAATTAGATTGCTCCCATCTTGTTTATAAGATATGATGAAATGAAATTCATATATTGATTTCCCTCATCTCAACAAAATGCAAATTCGTTAATTGAAGTGGTTAAAGGAAATTCAATGGGAGAAGTAGATAACTTCACCATGGTACTAAAATACCCACTCACAGTGAATAAATATATATGATATCTATAAGGATGTTATACATATCTATATATCATACTCTTTTATCTAGTTCTTTTTCCAGTGATATTTACATCCTGAACCAACTAGGGATTCCCTAAATAAATATGTTACATCTGCTTAACCTTGAAGCGAACAAAGTCAGTTGAAGCCTGATATTTTAGTTAAAATTATTTTGATTATCTTAAACAATTATGAAATCAATTTAAAAAGAAGGGAAATATTTAGTAGCCTAACTTGAGATCAATCATGAAGTGTGCTTTAAAGATTTTGGATTTGGATGAGTTCATTTTTCTATGTATGATTAATTTTTAAATAAAACTAGAAAACGTTTTTCAAAAAAGAAACAATGATCCATTTATCCAATAAAAGAACCTCCTCTACTGTTCTTCCATGCCTCATAGGGAGCCACAATCCCCAAATGGAGCCTATGTTAGAGCACTTAGAATTTTGAACTTTTATTCTTTTGTTTTTGCGTCTTAGAAATAAAATTTCACCAAAAAACTTAGGAAATTTCCTTTTAATTAAATAAACCCTTGGTCGTTATATATCAATAAGAAGCTTACAATATCGCCTATCGATGAGTTACACTAAGTTGATCAAACGGTTCTTGTGATCTCCTAAATGTAAAAGCAGTGTGAATTTTAAAAAGAAATCCTTTAACGGTCGCTTCAGAGCTTCACACTTCGGGAGTTTCAAGAAATATAAACAAAAAAAACCATGAATCTACGAAGTCCAAAAGACAGTTCCTCGTGACAATTTCTAAAAGGACTTACAGATGAGTCATATTTCACTTGTCTTTTAATCTTTTCTTGGACTAACACGTGGCACTTATTTTTAACATTTGTATAAGATTATTCACACGAGTTCAAGTGACACGTGTCACCCCTCCTTTCTTGACATGTCACTCTGAGAGATTTCCCTTTGGGAGTTTAAACAAAGATTGGATTCACAACCGTTGAAATGTCAAAGTGCCAAAGTATTGGATATCACAAAAAAGTAAAAGTGTTTCAAAGAAATAATAAAACATATAATAACTTTAATTAATCATGATTAAGTATTAATTAATTACTCCACAATTTTGGTCTTCGAGAGATTTCTCTTGTGTTATATCCAAAACTCCCAAACATCGAACCACCGAAGTATGAACCACACTTTTAAACAAATGAACTCCTGGAGTTTTGAAGCCCAAAATATATATAACGTTTCTAACGTTTACTCTGGGAATTCGACTTTCAGAGGATTTCTATCATCCTTCATCTAAAACCTCCAAATGTTGAACTTTCCGAAGTATTAATGACATTTATGAGTGGCTAAATGTAAAGATTTGAATAAATATTATGAATTGTCAGGTAATAAATTCCAATAATATCTCTGTTAGTAAATCAATATGAAGATTGATAGACTTTATGAATAAAAAATTTCAAATCCCAAGTCATATTACCATTTGTAATTAGAATTTATCATTCAGTAAAGATCTTACATAATTCTCTTGTTACATGAAGGTTAATTTCATTTTCTTGAGGATTATGGTGCCATGCAAAGTTGTGAAGAAGAATGATGCATCAACAAATGATTCCAATCTAAACACACACATTCTATCGAACACCACTTCATGAAGTACGGATACCATCAAGTCTTGGAAACAGGTCTTCAATATCTTAGAACATGAGATTCTTATCTATCTGGATGATTTTGACGAGGAAGACGACGATTTTGTCTCAGCTAAGCTCATATTGGTAGCACAGTTGGAACTACACAATATTGTTGCAAAACCTAAGATTATACCCTATAACGATATGATAAGTCGTGCTCTAGAGTATGTCGACATTCAAAACAGAAGCATTATTAGTTATCAGAAGACCTTCGTCGGCTATTTTCGACCGGAGAACCTACAAGTAATGTATAAACTTTCTGCTACACCCAAATATACTTGCAATGCATCATTTCTCTTGGATTTTGAGAGAAAAAATGCACTCAATACGACAGAAATGGTCATGATATAATCAAGAACTGGTGGGGAAATCCAGATAAGTTCAAAACCAATGCTCATGGTATGTATTCCATGGCGTCCTTAGATGCTCATATCTTATATATAGTCATGATGCTCTATTGTTTATTTGGAAAAAAGAACCTTGCACATTTCTCAGTTGAGTGGGTGATTATAATGAATGAAGTGGTTGAAGGCTATACTTTCAACTGGGCTAAAATGTTTTCGGACAACTTGGATAAGGAGATTGTCGGGTACCAATCATTGAAATCAAAAGGGAAACCTACTCCTTTTTACATGTCCTCATATATCATGGATTCCATTTTTTTCATGACCCTGTTTCCCCTGATGAACTAGAGTTGGACCTGGGTTAGTTCTGAGCCTATACATTTCTACCACTCCAAACTATGGGAAGAAAATGCTAAATATTTATTTTACGAGATTTGTCACAACATAGTGGTACCTATTCATATAACTATCTATGGCCACCCGTTGCCCAGGATTTCAGAGAAGATTATGGGAAACTTAGGGACATTTAAAGACCAGTACATTGAGGAGAACTTCTCTTACATTAGAGTGTCCATTTTCTTCATTCCTCCTCATGCCCTTCCACAATTTTTACCTCACAGGATGGTGTGCTAAGAAGTGGCATACCAAACAATAGCAGAAGGAATCACCATGGAATTGAACGCGGCTCAGAAAAATGTATGGCCAACTTTTCCCATTCAGGTTTGTATGTTTACATTGTTAGATTTTCGTCATAGCAAATTTGAGGCCGCAACCTTCGAAGATATCAAATTAGTTGACATCGAATTCAAAAGACATGATCCACATAAGGTGGTATAAAATCATTTGGCTCAATTCAACATGAAAATATACATCCACGAAGAGTCTCCTTATGATGAGGTTTTCAGGGGAGCTAGATCCTATGAAGAGGTTCAAAATAGATTTCATACTCTACCTCCTGAACAATAGGCTAGTTTTCTCAGCTCCCAAAAGCATAGACGAAACAACTTGCCTAAGATTTTACAATGAGAGTCAAGGCTCATTCTATCTTCACAGGAAGCTAAATCCACAAAATCTCTGCCAAGTTTCTCCACTAAGAACAAAACTGAAGAAGTATTGAAGAGTTCAGATGGATTATTTAAAGAGATAAAAATATCATTGCTAGGTATACATGATCAACATATATTATCCCACTTTGAATCTTTCATGAAGCAGGGACAAATTTTTCCCCTTCAACACCAGTTACTTTTGTTGTCATCCTAAGAATAACAGGTCCAGAAAGTTCCATGTCAATTATATCTCTTATTCCTCATTATCTCCTTTAGCGACCAGTTTTGAAACTCCTAGTTCAGAGGTCATTCACATAGATGAACTTACTCCTATCTTATCTGAAGAAATTCCTCCCTTAAGTTTCTTTTTCAAAAAGAAAAGGAAAGTTATTGTAAAGAAAGAATCTCAACAAAAATATGGAGTAGTTACTAAAAGGCAGAAAGTAGTGTATGATGGAAAAGGCCAAAATGATCATGAGTTTTCCAAGGAGGTTGCAGATTCACTAGGGACCTTCTCCACTTCCAACCAATGTTCAGTGGATAATCCGACTAAGCAGCTGCAAAAAGACATAACAAATTTTCAGGAGCAGAATGAATCAAGACATAGATAAAATCGGGTTAAATTATCAGTAGCAGATGAAGCAGTTACAGGAGAAACTCGAGTTGATTTACTATATTTCACAGACCAACAAAGCCATGATTACTTAGCGGGATGATTTGATAGAGAAGATGCAAGCGAAATTAGTCCTAATGGAGAACGCAACAATAGACATCACTTCTTTCAAAGCACAAGCATCAGAAATCAATGAGAATCTAGAAATTGTTCAGCAAGATATATATCAAAAGGTACATACTATTTGGAAATACTATTAGGCAATAAATGATTCTCTGAAAAGTATTTATGTGAAATAAAAGGAAGCTAGTGTGGCTAGATCCAAGTTTCAGGAATTCAATATATGGAGGTAGAAAGCCAATATCCATTTTCTCACCCCTTTCTCACAATATGAACAAGTGATGGGTGAAATGGCCTTGAAATTTTGGGAAACAAATCTAGAAGAAAGTAAGAATATTTCTAGAGAGGCAAAGGAGACTTGTCTGAACACCCTATCTTTTGTAGAAACAAAATTTGTTGAGTTTGAAGGAAATGATATCTCATAAGCACTAGGGAAGATTGAAATAGAAATGAATAAGGAAAACTCTAGAAAAAAAAGGAAAATTTTCAATTTGTCATTCAATAGATGAATCAAATTGATTTTCTCAAGATTAATGAGTTGTTGGTGAAGCCTAATTTACATCATCAAATTACAGCCTAGGCAGTAAAGAAGATCCAGGACAAGTTACCACTATTACACAAGTATGTGTTTTCCTTTGAATTGAACGAGAAAATTGAACCTTCGAGATTTGTGGTAGCCTTGATGGACATGTGTACCCAGTTCAATGAACAGAGGAAATCTGGTGCATCTGGGAGAAAATGAAGGAGCATATGAAGTGCCAGCGCATCAAACCATAACTCAACAATATATGTGTTTTGTTTTTCCATTGGGATTGTATTCTATACTTAGAGAAGATATTGTAGAAATTCCAACTACTTTTAGTTGAGACAATTTTTGTATAAATGGATAGATATTAGATATATTCTAAGATGCTTCTAGCCTAATGTGAAAGAGAGAATTTTTTGAATATTAATACAAGTGCAGACAAAGATTCTAAATTTCATTTCATTTGAGTTTTGTGTTTTCTATGTGTTTCCATCTCTTATTAGATTCCTTCTGTAGTTATTGAAGAGTGAATGATCACAATTTAGTAAAACATCTAGTGTGATCATAATACATCAGAAATCCATTTAGTTACAGTTTTTCCTCTTTTCTTGTTGTGAGTAAAAACAAGACCTGTGACCTGTGTGAATTATTGCATTCTTAATCTTATTTCAAGGGTACATCTCCTATTTTTCTTCTACTACAAATAAGGTAAGAATTATTTGTAATTGATACCTTGCTTTGTTTTTGTTAATGTTTAAGCCATTATTATAGATGTTTGCATTTCATTAGATAACAATAGCATAATCCAAGATCACTGAGAAATACACAATCACAAGAGACACAACATTTATCCTGGGAAACCCTCTAGGGGAAGAAAACCCAGCAAAACTTCCTTAATATAGATAGCCAATACAATTCCAAGAGATCTCTTATGATAATACTGAAAGTCCTCTCTTAGATATGTGCCACTCTCTCTCTCCTTTGCCAGTAACAGATCATAACTTGTCTCTCAAACTGAGCAAGTTAGTTGTGTCTAAGTGAGGTGCTAGCCTTCTTTATTTATACAAGTCTGGCACATGTGAAGTGTCTCTTCACTGGAAAGGTTGACTTCTCAAACTGGGTGGGTAAACCCACCTTTATTATATTTCAGGGTCTCTTTAATAACTGTTGGGGCCGACTTCTTATTCTGCTTATTACAATTGTCTTTTGACCAATCCGCAAAAGGGGATTTGGTCTTATTACAATAACCGACATGATCAATCCACAATGGGGATTGATCCTATGAATAATATATCAATAATAATAAGAATACTCTTTGCAGTTACAATATTTCA
>ML779798.1:923188-978121 GCA_009831015.1 Picea engelmannii
AATAACCGACATGATCAATCCACAATGGGGATTGATCCTATGAATAATATATCAATAATAATAAGAATACTCTTTGCAGTTACAATATTTCAACACTCTCCCTTAACAAGAAGGGTATTCTTCAGCAGCATCATGCAAGAGAGAAAGGACAACATCATCATCACCATCAAGTGGGAGGACAACATCATCAATATCTTGGCTGGCGTATCTATAAATCATCGGAAGTTTTCTTCATCGGCGACATCATCATTCTCAAAGGAATTCCATCATCATATGCATCAATATGTATTAGTATAAAAACTGATACATCATCATCAGCACAACACAAGGTTGGCTCATTATAATACAAGACTGGATTTACGTCACAGCTGTCAAGTTGGAAGCTCAGTACTTGTCTCATCTCAATGTATTTCTTTACGTCACAACACTCAAGCTGGAAGAAAGATACTCATCCTGCTTTACGTCACAACCATTAGGTTGGAAGCAAGATACTAGACTGGCTTTACATCACAGCTACCTAGCTGGAAGCTCAGTACTAGTCTCATCATATCATCTTGCTTTACGTCTAATAGCTTGGTCAGAAGCAAGGAACATCTCTTCTTGCTTTACATCTGACAACTCGGTCAGAAGCAAGGAACATCTCTTCTTGCTTTACGTCTGACAACTCGGTTAGAAGCAAGCAACATCTCTTCTTGCTTTACGTCTCACAACTCGGTCAGAAGCAAGGAGGACATCTCATCTTGCTTTACATATGACAACTCGGTCATAAGCAAAGAACACATCTCATCTTTCTTTATGTCTGACAACTCAGTCAGAAGCAAGGAACAACATCTCATCTTGCTTTACGTATGGCAACTCGATCAAAAGCAAGGAACAACATCTCATCTTGCTTTATCTATGACAACTCGGTCAGAAGCAAGGAACAACATCTCATCTTGCTTTACATCTGACAACTCAGTCAGAAGCAAGGAACAACATCTCATCTTGCTTTACATCTAACAACTCGGTCATAAGCAAGGAACAACATCTCATCTTGCTTTACGTCTGACAACTCGGTCAGAAGCAAGGAACAACATCTCATCTTGCTTTACATCTGACAACTCGGTCAGAAGCAAGGAACAACATCTCATCTTGCTTTATGTCTGACAACTTGGTCAGAAGCAAGGAACAACATCTCATCTTGCTTTACGTCTAACAACTTGGTCAAAAGCAAGGAACAACATTTCATCTTGCTTTACTTCTAACAGCTAGGTCAAAAGAAAGGAACAATATCTCATCTTGATTTACATCTGACAACTCAGTCAGAAGCAAGGAACATGTCTCATCTTGCTTTACGTTTGACAACTAGGTCAGAAGCAAGGTGCACGTCCTGCTTTACATCACAACAACAAGGTCAGAAGCAGGGAATATCTCATCACAGCAACTACTCCCCCTTTCGAGGAAGGTCCTTTTGGACTATACCAAGCTTATCTCGAAAGTACTCAAACCTCACACGAGATAGGGGCTTGGTCAACACGTCAGCAACCTGTTCATCCATGCTAGTGTATTGGAGCTTCAAGGCTCCTCTCTGTACCATGTCACGGATGTAATGATAACAGATCTCTATGTGCTTCGACCTATCATGGAATACATAATTCTCTGTCATCTTTATGCAGCTCTGGTTGTCACATAGAATCAAGGTTGCTCTCATCTCTAAATTAAATAGGTCGGTCAGCAACTTTCGAAGCCATATAGCCTCGTAGCTAGTAGAACATGCAGCAATGTATTATGCTTCCTCTTTGTTGAGAGAAATGCTAGATTGTTTCCTACTATGCCACGAGATCATAGCTGATCTCAAACTGAAATAGCATCCTGAAGTGTTTTTCCTGTCAGAAACACTTCCTGCCCAATCTGCATTAGTATATCCACTCAATGTGAAATTATGATCTCCATCATAGCTGAGACCATAATCTATTGTACCTTTGAGGTACCTCATCACATGTTTTTCAACCACTAAGTGAACATGTCTGGGTTCTACCAGAAAATGACTCAAGGTGTTCACGGAAAAGCAAATGTATGGTCTGGTGTTCGTCCAGTACATCAACGATCCAATAATCTTCCTATACAGTGTGGCATCAATCAATTCTGACGACGTATCGACCAACAGCTTCTGCTTCGCTTCCATGGGTGTATTCATGGGCTTGCATTCCAACATGTCGAATCTCTTTAAGATTTCGATCGTGTACTTCCCTTGGTTAAGGAAGATCTTCTCAGGAATCTGCCATACCTCAAGGCCTAAGAAATAATGCATTAGGCCAAGGTCTTTCATTTCAAATTCTGAGGCAAGTCTCTTTTTACTTTCAGTGATGAGCTTTTCTTCTCCAGTTAAGAATAAGTCATCCACATATAGCAGTAAGATTATTGATTCATTATTCATAATTTTGAAGTAGAGATTTGAGTCTGCTTTACTCTTGGTAAAGCCTAAGCTCGTCAAGAAACTGTCTATACGTCCATACCAAGTTCTAGAAGCTTGATTCAATCTGTATAAGGCTTTCTTCAATCTACAAACATGAGACCTCCTAGCTTCAACCTCAAATCCTTGAGGTTGCTCTATATACACTTCCTCTTTGATGACACCGTTTAGGAAAGATGTCTTCACGTCCATCTGGTGCAACTTCCACTTCATCTTAGATGCAAGAGCTATGATGGTCCTGATCGAAGTGTATCTGGCCATATGAGTGAATGTCTCTTCATAGTCAATGCCTTCCTTCTTGGAAAAGCCATGAGCGACAAGTCTTGCTTTATACTTCTCAATACTTCCATCAAAAACATGTTTTATTTTGAAGAGCCATCTGTAGGATACCCCATCTTTATTCTTCAGTCTGGGAACTATTTCCCATACTTCATTCTTCATTATGGATTGGTATTCCTCTGTCATGGCATCTTCCCATTCTTTCCTCTGAATGGCTTTCTTCAAAGTAGGTAGGCTCCTATTCTAGGAGATCACACATAAAACCCATATAAATAGAGAATGGCGTTGATCTTTTCACCTATCTCGTTGTTCCTTGAGGAACACCGTACTTATATCCATCTTGAATAAGCTCTCTAGCCCAAGCTGGCTTTCTTTTATTGAGGATCATCATCTGAGGAGATTCTTGTACTTCTACTATATCATGGTCTTCTAGAAGTTCCTCATCAGGGGAAGTTACGACTTCCCTCACTGGGTCTGCAGCTCTGGGAACCTCCCTCATTGCAGTATTGGGGATTACGGGTTCCTCTTCATATACCTCTTCAAGCTGGCACAGTTTAGATTTCTTGAGCATTACATCTTCATCAAAGGTCACATCCCTGTTGATCTCAATGTGATGTTGACCTGGTATATAGATTTTGAAGGCCTTGGAGACCTCATAGTATCCCAAAAATATTCCCTTCTTTCCTGAAGGGTCTAGCTTGTTTCCCTTTTCTTTGAATAAACACTGGGCAACCAAATATTTTGAGATGGCTTACCTCTGGCTTCTTTTTGGTGAACATATCTTCCAGTGTCTTGAGCCCAAGTGCACTACGGTACAATCGGTTCTACACATAAACAACTGCCATTGCTGCTTCTTCCCATAAGCACATAGGAATATCTTGATCTTCACAGCTTCCAGCATGGTTCTGGTCTTCCGTTCAGCTACACCATTTTGTTGGGGATTATAGGTAGTAGTGAGTTCCCTCTAGGTCCCAACATCTTTGCAGAAGTTCACAAAATCTTTTGAGGTATACTCTCCTCCATTATCTGGCCTGAGTATCTTAATCTTCTTTTCAGAAAGGTTCTCTATCAAGCCTTTGAATTCCTTGAACTTGATGAACACTTCAAATATATTCAGGTCTTATGAGCGTAATCATCAATGAATGATACATAGTATACATACCCACTAATGGAGGATGATGGCATTGAGCCACACACATCTTAATGAATGAGTTATAGGACTCCTTCTGCCTTGATGTCTTTCTTCGGAAATGGGTTCTTGATGTTCTTCCCTTGTGCACATCCATTGCATATTCCTTTATGGTCACCTTTGAGTTTTGGTAAACTTGTGACCGCTTTGCATATGTATGGTAGCGCCTTGTAGTTGATGTGAGCTAATCTTCTATGCCAAATTTCACATGGATTCTTCAATGGCGTGGGTCATGGCAGCTTCTGAGTGACCCTTTAGCTTATGCAAGCCACCTTCTTCTTTTCCAATGATGATTGCTTCATTTATGGTCTCTCCTTTAGCATGTTGCTTTCTGCAACCTTCATTATAGCTTCCTCATGTGACCTGGAGCAAGGTCAACAAAAAAACAAGTAAGAATAATATCCTTCTGATAATATAAATCAATAGCATGAACAATCATCATAGTAGCTCCTTTAGAGCTATCACTTATAATTTATCTGAAGCAAAGATTAAAGGTAAAGAATACAATACGAAGTGAGGTCAACACTCTCATAGTGTTGTGACCAAGCATTCTTCCATGGCAACCTGGAACTAACACACGAGGTTTCTCCTAGAGGAGGTGTAAGTTGAATCAGGCAAAGTATTTACCTCTATATGCTCACATGCTATCAAGTATAATGCTTTACGACAATTGTTATCTCAACTATAGTCATGTGTGCCTTTGAATCTTACTAATCTTGATTAATCAAACCTGGAGCCTTGTCCTCAAGAATGAGTGCTTGGTTTTCTTCCAGGTCTCCTTCACTCAAGTGACGAGTGATTTCTTCAACCTGTCTTCTGTACTAAGACAATACGTTATCTTGGCATAAGGTTAGGTTAGAGGATAAGCTCTATGATCAACTTTTAATTCTTCTAATAATTTGATCATAGCTTCAACATGCAACACTGATCAAGATAATTTCATAACAAATAGATGGATATCAGAATAATCACACTTGGGTTGCATCATTCGTATGAATGTGTTGGATCTTGAGATCCTTCTGGATCTATGGCAAGAGATCGCTTCTTCTGCAAATACTTTTTAGGGTTTAACCATTAAACATATGTGAGTACATACCTCTAATAGCATTTGCAAGTAGTGGCTCCATCTGGTAGTAGCGGTAATCATTGCCAACTCTTAAGAAAACTTCAAGGGTGATTGCAACTGGTTCTACGGTTGCAACTGGTTCTGAGACTGCAACTGCAACTACAACTTAGGGTTTTATGAAAAACCCTAATTTTTCAAACTTCGAATTTTGAAATTCTGATCCAGGGGATAGATGCGCTGAGCTGAGGTGAGTTAGCTGGTGCAGTCAGATTTCTGAAAATCCAACTTTTACTCCTCCAAATCTGATTTGCAGATTTTTGGACTGGTTCTTCTGATTTTCTAGTGCCTCTAGTACTTTTGGTACTTCTGGTGCACTGGTTTTCTGGTACTTCTGGTACTTTATGAAACTAGGGTTTCACTTTTCGAGAGATCCAGCCACTGAAAAGGTGTGCCGATGATGCCAAATTGATCCTTAGGGGGGGGGTGCAACTTTCTAGATAGTTTTAGGGATGAAAAGCTTCACTTTTGAAAAACTCTAATTTTCATGTATGGTAACAGTGACGTTTTTCACTTTTCTCTTGTGAAAGATGCTTCCTTCAGCATGGCTCTGATACCATTTTAGTATTTAAGCCATTATTATAGATGTTTGCATTTCATTAGATAATAATAGCATAATCCAAGATCACTAAGAAATACACAATCACAAGAGACACAACATTTATCCTGGGAAACCCTCTAGGGGAAGAAAACCCAGCAAAACTTCCTTAATATAGATATCCAATACAATGCCAAGAGATCTCTTATGCTAATACAAAATGTCCTCTCCTAGATATGTGCCACTCTCTCTCTTCTTTGCATGTAACAGATCAGAACTTGTCTCTCAAACTGAGCAAGTTAGTTGTGTCTAAGTGAGGCGCTAGCCTCCTTTATTTATACAAGTCTGGCACATGTGAAGTGTCTCTTCACTAGCAGGACCGACTTCTCAAACTGGGTGGGTAAACCCACCTTTATTATATTTCTGGGTCTCTTTAATAATTGTTGGGGCCGACTTCTTATTATGCCTATTACAATGGTCTTTTGACCAATCCGCAAAAGGGCATTTGGTCCTATTATAATAACCGACATGATCAATCCACAATGGGGATTGATCCTATGAATAATATATCAATAATAATAAGAATACTCTTTGTAGTTACAATATTTCAACAGTTTTAACAGTTTTGTCAATCATTTCTACATCATTTGAAATGAAAATTACGACTTAGATAACAAGATACAACCTATGTATTGTCTTATCATAAATTTCCCTTAAATTTATTTCTCATAAAACTGAAGGTAGAATAAAGCACTTATAAAACATTTCATTTAAATCTTTGATGCCTGACATTATTCTTCAAGCCTAGAATCAATCTCAATAACAACATCAAACATTTTGTGTATTGAAAAAGTTTTTGTCAAATTTATGAGTTTATGTACTAAGCATAGCACTGTGTTATTCTTCATTCATAAATCATTTCATTAAGTGTGTGTATTCAGAGTGCGCAACAAATTGAGAAGTCTGTGCACTGCGTAATAGTTTTGATAACTCTATCACGTAGCCTATTTGGCATGCAGTATTTGAAACAACATTGCACATATTAGACTACATGCACCATCAACCATCATAGTCAATCATAAGATTTAGCATCATAGTAGGTTCTATCAGAACTTGTCAGAGAAGAAACTTTGTTGAAAGTGAAATATGGCTTTTACCTCAAACCTGCAACCTCCCACTTTTACAGGCAAGAATTATGAGATGCGCTCCTTGACCATGAAGTCCTTGTTCGGAGTTCAATATATATGGTAAATAGTCTTGAATGCCTATGTCGAATGAGTAGATCAGACAACATAGAATGCCCTCACACAAGCTGAGAGAGATGTCTTGAAAGATCAAAGAAAGAAGGATGGAAAGGCATTGTTTTGCATGCATAAAGCCATGCATGAGAGCATACTTCCAAGAGATGCATCAACAAAGAAATCGAAGGAAGCATGGGGCATATTACAAACCTCTTATCAGGGTATGGACAAAATAAAGATTGTAAAACTGCAGATTCTTAGAAGAGATTTTGAAACCATGTTAATGAAAGATTCAGACAGATTAGATTCATTCTACACCCATGTCATTGGATTGATAAATTAGATTAAGTCTCATGGAGAAACCATAGAAGACAGAAAAGTTGTTGAGAAATAATTAGGAGTCTTCCTCCTAAATTTGATAACCTTTCTATGACTCTAGAAGAGAGCAAAGAATTGAGTCAGTTTAGTTTAGATGAACTGCAAGCTTCCCTCATCAATCATGAACATGGATTGAATAGATCAAGCATGTCATTAGAGAATGCATTTTCCCTACAGTCATCTATAATCCATGGAAGAGTAAGGGGGAGAGATAACTCTAGAGGAAGAGGAAGAAGTTATGACATAATTGGATGCAATACCAATCCTAGAAATACTGGTGGAAAAGGTCACAACCCAAGTTCCAACTAGTCAAGTTGTCAAAGAATTGAAAAATCAAAGATTCAATGCCATTACTGTAAAAAGTATGGACATTATGCATATGAATGTAGAAAGAGACACAATAATAAGAACAATAAAAGTCAAGATCAATCACACAGCGCAAAAAACCAAACTCGCCCTATGTTTATGGCACACACTGTAGCTGTGCCTAGCGTAGTAGAAATGCCTAATATAGTGTCCCCAGTGGAATGCAATGTTACTCAAGCAAGTCCTTGTGACATATGATATTTATATTCAGGATGCAGTAACCACATGACAAGAAACATAGAACTATTTTCCAGTTTGGATGAGTCATTCCAACCAAGGTTACACTTGGAACAAATATCCAAGACATTGTCTTAGGGAAAGGAAGTATAAACATTTTAACAAGACAAGGAGAACAAAAAGTTATGTCTGATGTATATTATGTTTCTGGTCTGAAGAATAATATGATGAGTACAGGGAATCTGTTACAAAAATGATACAGAATCTACATGGAAGATAATCACTATGTGATTATGGATAAATGCCCAAGCAATCTTCTTATTGCAATAATCCAGATGACAAGTAACAAGATGTTTCCATTGACATTGAAACCATTCAATAAGAATAATACAATGCAAACTATTGATAAAGGAAAAAGTGCACAATTAGACACTGCATTTACAACAGAAAGTGCATGCAGTACGAATGAAGAAAATAGTGCGTGCAGTATCAAGAAAGGAGAAAATGGCACAAAGATAAAGGCAACATTCCAATCTAAAATACACTATGATTCTTGGTTATGGCATTTTGTATTTGGACATTCGAACTTTGGATGTTTGAAGCTACTACACACAAAGGATATCGTAAAAGGTTTCCATTGATTGAAAAAACAAAAATAATATGTGAAGGTTTCATATTTGGCAAACAACAGAGAGAATCATTTTCAGCTGGCAAGTCTTACAGAGAAAAAGCTCCACTGGAAATAGTACACTCAGACTTTTTTGGACCAATGCAAACTCCGTCAATAGAAGGCAGTACTTATTTTCTAACATTCATTGATAATTTCACAAGAAAGACATGGATTTATTTCCTGAAGCATAAATCTGATGCACTGGGTTGTTTTCAGCAGTTTAAATCACTTGTGGAGAAACAAAGTGGTTTTTACATCAAGTGTCTAAGAATGGATAGAGGATGAGAATACATTTCAAGATAATTTCATAAGTTTTGTAAAGTTCATGGCATCTACATGCAATTTACCACACGATACACACCACAACAAAATTGTGTCGCATAAAGAAAGAACATAACCATCATGGAAATGGTGCGCAGTATGTTGATAGCCAAACATTTTTCAAATGAGTATTGGGTTGAGTCAGTAGCAACTGCAGTATACATCTTGAAGAGTGTGAAGAATAGAGTTCCTCGGGAAGCCTGCACAAGATCAAAGCATAATGTGGCACACTTAAAAGTTTTTGGTTGCGTCGCATACTCACATGTTCCAGATGAACTAAGAAGGAAGTTGGACAACAAAGGACATAAATGTATATTTGTAGGGTATTATGAAGAAACAAAAGGATACAAGTTGTATGACCCCGTCGCAAGAAAATTCATAATCAACCGCGATGTTCAGTTCATGGAAGATGAAGCATGGGATGGAAGCATAGAAAAGAGAGTAAAAATTATTAATGCAATGGAGCATGATGGCACAGAAGATGAAGTGGTTCAAACACCATGCACAAGTCAATGCCCAGTCCCATCTACACCTAGCACTGCGACACATATTATCACGCATAATACTCCAGTAAGAACAGTAGGTGCACAGTCTACACCTAGAGCACAACAAACACCAACAAGAAATCCAAGTAGTTCTACATCTCTAGATACTATTTTAGCTAGTCTATTACCAAGAAAGGAAAGAAGTATGCATGATATCTATAATGAAGACGCAACAAATTCATTTTTAGGTTTTTCTCTGTTTTCACAAATAGATGATCCATTAACCTTTGAAGAAGTTTTCAAAGAGGATGTATTGGCAGAAGCCATGGATGAAGAAATCAGATGCATAGAGAATAATCAAACATGGAATTTGGTTAATGTACCTGAAGACAAGGATGTTATAAGTGTCAAGTGGATTTATAAAACCAAGCAAGATGCAGAAGGAAATGTACAGAAGTACAAGGCAAGGTTAGTTGGAAGAGGCTTTACACAAAAACCTAGAATTGATGACAATGAAACATTTGCACCAATGGCGTGCATGGACATAGTCAGAACTGTGTTAGATATTGTTGCGCAATAAAAATGGCTAGTTTATCAGATGGATGTAAAGTCAACATTCTTGAATGGAAACTTAGAAGAAGAAGTATATGTGGAACAAACACAAGGTTATGAGGTTCCAGAACAAGAAGACAAAGTATACAGATTGAAGAAAGCATTGTATGGTTTAAAACAAGATCTGAGAGCTTGGTACAGTCAGATAGATTCCTATCTCACACAAAATGGATGTTAGAGAAGTGAAAATGAGCCAACATTATACACAAAATCAAATCAGCAAGGTAATGTGTTAATTGTTTGTTTATATGTGGATGATTTGATATTTACATGTGATTTTGGCATAGAAGATTTCAAGACAGTCATGAAGGATGAATTTGAAATGACTGATTTGGGGATTTTGAGATATTTTCTGGGAATAGAAGTGCACCAATCCAAAACTCACATAGTTATCTCAGAGTGCAAGTATGCACATGAAATGCTGAAAAGATTCAATATGGTGAATTCAAAAGCAACACCAACACCTATCATAACATGATTGAAGTTAATAAAGGAAGATAAAGGGTCCAAGGGGGATCCCACACTGTTTAAAAGACTGGTAGAAAGTCTTATGTATCTAACAATGACAAGACCTGACATTATGTATGGAGTGAGCCTAATTTCAAGGTTCATGGAAACTCCAAAAAAATCACATTGGAAGGCAGGAAAGAGAATCCTAAGATATGTGAATGGAACAAAATATTTTTGCATTAAGTACTCCACTTCAAAAGATCTCAGACTCACTGGATACATTGACAATGATTGTGGAGGCAACATAGATGACATAAAAAGCACCTCAGGGTACACATTTCATTTTGGAATAGGTATGGTATCATGAACACCAAGGAAGCAACCCATAGTGGCACTTTCTTCAGCAGAAGCAAATTACGTCGTAACTATAAGCACAACTTGTCAAGCAGTATGGATGAGAAGGATGTTAAAATATTTGTCACAGTAACAACAAGAACCAAGAATATTTTTCTATGACAACAATTCAACCATCATGTTATCAAAGAATCAAGTGTTTCACAAGAAAACCAAGCACATTGATACAATGTATCATTTCATCAGAGAATTGGTGAATAACAAAGAGATATGTTTAGAATTTTGCAGGTCAAAAGAGTAGGTCACAAAGATTTTTACAAAGGCTCTGGCAAGAGATGCATTTCAGCATCTGTGCAATAATCTAGGATTTCGCACAATAACAGATGAGTGATAGTAAAATGAAAACTCAAATTTTGATGTAATTTTCTTTTGTAGTCCCACCTACTTACAATTAAGGGGGAGTGTTGGAAATTGTAATTACAATTCAGTGAGATATTTATTTCTATGTCGATCTATTTGTTAGTTAACTTGCCAGTCATCCGAAATCTCAGTCCGACGGTCTGTAAGTGAAAAGCCACTCATTTACTCAAAAGTCAGCCGGCAAGAAGGAAGCTATAAATGGAGTCGATCTCTATCTTCTCAAGGTTAAATTAAGTGGTTGAAGAGTCAGTTGATTTAATGACTTTTATGTTGAGTTGGTCTTAGCTTCTATAGGAAGTCTTAGCCGGAGTTCATTTAAGTCCGAGTCATTCATTTAGTCGAAGAGGGTAGATGATGCTAAGGAGAAGCAGTTGATGCATAGAGAAGAAGTAGAGAGGTTGAGAGAACCAACAACAGCTAAAGAGTTTACATAAGAAATCATTAGAGCTAAAGCTCATCTATGTCATTGTATTTTGTATTTGTGCACAGCGACGAAGATAATTAATATCAAGCATTTTGTGTATTGACAAAGTTTTTGTCTTATTTATGAGTTTATGTTAAATCATTTCATCAAGTGTGTGTATTCATAGCACGCAACAAACTAAGCAATATGTGCACTACGTAGTAAATTTGAGAACTATGTCGCATAGATTGTTTGGTGTGCAATATTTGAAACTGTGTTGCACAGAGTAGAATGCGTGCACCATCGACCATCGTAGTTGATCACAAGATGATTGTTGTGAACCAATCAAGTAGTCAAGATGTGTAGCATGAAAGTAGTTTGTGTGATGTATCTTAATCAAACATGGGAATAATAAACTTCTAAAGGTGTAGGAATTTTAATTCCAAGTCTTCAGTAGAAAGGTATTTTAACTAATGGTAATTATTAAACAAAAATTTCATTTATAGAATAGAGACTATGGATACCAAATGCATTTCAACCTAGAAGAAAGCTATTAAATGTAACTTCAAGATATTCAAATAACAAAACTGGAATTTTAATTCCAAGTCTTCATTAAAAGGGTGTTTTAACTAATGGTAATCATTAAACAAAAATTGCGTTTATAGAATAGAGACTATAGTCAAATACCAAAACTGAACTTATATAATACAGATTGTTAGTCTCAAATACATTTGTTATTAGATGTAACTCCAAGAGAGTCAAAGCAAAGTAAAAGTATTACTCTTACAAAGTAACTCATTATAACAAATTGTATGCCAAATATTTTAAAAGTATTACGCTTGCAAACTCATTACAACAAATTGTATGCCAAAAAAATTTAATTTATAAAATTAAAAAAGAACGCTTTTGAAATTATATAACTTATATGAGTAGAATATAAGTTATATAAATTATATTACCGTCAAAGTTAGCACGATAAAGAGCCATTGATGCACGTCTAACCTCCCTAAGGATCTTTTATCTCGAATTGGCTATATAAAGATATCCTTAAAAGGTTTTGACCAGCAAAGATAGTGTCAGCAAAGATAGTGTCAATATAGCCAAGAATTAATGGTTATATTAATATTCTCAAAACACATTGGCATTCTGTAGATCTTTTTATCACATACATATTTTGTATATCCATAAAAACTGTGCATGTCTTGTAAATTAAAAAATATATTAACATTTTGAAGCTTTTATCATAATATCATGGCCAGGCCTCTAAGTTGAGAACAAAACTTACAGCAGGGCTGTTATTATATGAATACCTCGAAAAGAAGGCGTTTTGGGATGGTTGGCAGGTTGAATGCTTTGTCTTACCTTTTCTTCAGAGCTTCTCAGATTGTCCTTCGCATATATATCAGTTTCTGCAGCCGTGATATCCTTAGCTGCATATACACAGAAGTTTTTCCACTCAAAGGAGGGTATCCGGCGATTTAGTTTTGATAACTTTAACATTCAAGTCTTCTACTGGCATGCATGTAACCTCTCAAATACCCAGATCCGTATGCTTAGTTTTCATATACCGAATTCTATCCAACAAAGCCAAAAATTCCTGAAAATTGTCTCCAGCATTACCAGCGTTTTGCCTCTACTCGTTCTGTCTCAGTATTTGAGGCATCTTGTTGACCAGATGCACTTGATTCCAAGTTAAACAATCATTTCGGTCCCCTGCAGGAGGCCATGGATCCAACAGGATTTTCAAAACCTAGCCGCTAAGGAACCTAGTCGCTAGGGTTCTTGCCCTAGCCGTTCATATGCATGCTTGAAGTGGTCGCTCTGGCTGGAGCGGAGTGTTCTTGAGCAGCATCCATCCTGGGGAGGGGAGTGTTCATGAGGGTGTTGTTAATGTTGTTTACTCTAAGGTTCATGAACCTAGGGCCGTAGCTGCATTCATTTTTGCCTAGCTGCATTCATTTTTTATTGTATGGTGAGCTATTTTCTTTTGGTGGAAAGTACAGATTGAGCTTCTTGTTTTCTTACTAGGTTTCAAAGAAAATTGGGGTTTTGTTTACATGGTAGTGTGGTAGTTATCGGTTTTAATGTTGTCCTTATTCTTTTGTGGCTCAGATAATGCGGTTTATAAAGATTTTTATGGGAATATGGTGTGAGGAAGCTGAAGTGGAGCATGAGAATTGAAATAGTTGTTTGGAGAGTGGACAGTAATAATTGAAATAGTTGTTTGACATTATTGGTGAATAATTGATAAGGTAGTTAGTTGTTTGGAGAGTGGACAATAATAATTGAAATAGTTGTTTGAGATTATTGGTGAATAATTAATAAGGTAGTTACAAATATATTATAACAAATGGGAAGATATGGTAAATTGCATTGTTCCCTTTTTATATTGAATCTGTCTATATATCAATGAGGCAATTTGGTATGTAGGAATTAAGTTGTCTTGTTGAATGAAGATAACCTTCTATTTTAGTTGTTTATTTTCTATTCTATTATGTATCAATTAGTATCATAGCTTGCATTCTTGGCTTTTCTAGTTAAAGAAAGCACAGGGTATAGAACCCTCTATATATAGCATCTATAGTCAATATTTTATCAAGAGACCAACTCTCTTAAAGAATTTCTCTACTACAACATTTTCAATATTTCATTTACTCATGGCACCTCTTAAATTAAAATTAGCTAACAATAAAGAGATTTCACAAATCGATCCACAAACTAAAATCTTACAGCAACACCAACAAATATTCCAGCAATATACACAAATCATGCAACAACAAACTCAAGTTATTTCATAATTGGAAAAGAAGCTCATTGGTATAAATGTTTCTACCCCTGCATGTGCATCTTCTTTTGGAATGCATTCAAACCCTAAAGCAACATTGCCTTGGTTTTCTAGTTTGTTTGATGGAGAGAAAGTAGATAATTGGATTAGAAGCTTCTCCTCATACTTTAAATACAATAAGGATCTTCCAGATTATGATAATATTTCATTAGTAGTGAATCACCAATGGTGGGAAACAATCTAACATCGATGGGTTGAGGACACATCTCTATGTGTATAGCTCGATGAGAAGGTTTCCATCCTCACTTCTAATGTAATTACCACTTGGGATGATTTGTGCATAGCTCTACATGATCATTTTTTCCCTACAAGATATACTAAAGGTTTGTAGACACAAAGGATTTAGCTGTGATAATTTTCTAGCCAAAGAGTGCACCCATATATTGGGTTACTTTTGAAACTCAATGTATAACTCTATATTTGTAATCCAAAGCATGTTTTGATTATTAAATTTAATTCTAGTTTATTGAACCCTAGTTGTGTAATGAAGTGGCTCTAGTCTCTCATGCTTCTCTCTCTAAATATTTTCAAAAATGCTCTTGCAATAGAGTGGAAATTGTGCAAGTACTCCACATTCTCCTTTCAAGCAAACCCTAGCCCCTGCACTGGCCTACATCTCCACCCACATTTGATGAGTACTACAGTTTTCATAGCACCACTTCACATGGCACCGAGAATTGTCATTCTCTACACCATTCACGTGATGTTAGTACCTTGACCACTTCGCATGGCACCGAGAATTGTAATTCTCTACACCATTCACGTGATGTTAATACCCTGTGTATTGATCCTCATCCCACTCCTCTTTCTATAGCTCCATAAGCACTAGTTGATGTGGCCAACTCTCTTGAACTAGATCCTCACCTCGTTCTTATGGTTCGTTATCTCTCAAACACCCCCTAAAGGAAATTTCCAACCTTTAATGTGATGGAAGGCCTAAGGAAACTATTAAGTGGGTCATATAGGTGACATGGCCCACCATTAAACTCTTGTTGAGCAACGATCCCTCTTCACTCTTCACTCACAATTGTTAAGAGAATGATTGCATGACTAAGTTGATTCTCGACAATAAGAATCAAAATAAATTAGTCGCATGTGCTCTTGTGAAAGTGTTACTCTCCCTTCCATGTGTCACCTGCAACCATATCATCTAGGTTAGGTTGTGTCACTAATAATGTTAGTTCATTATTGATATCACCTAAGTCACATGGTTTAGGTTCAAGTTTCATCTTGAAAATGATGAAATTCAGTTTGCATTTGAATTTACCAATAATTTTACATAAGGTTCACCATTAAGTTTGTCTATAAAATTTAGATAATATATAGAGATAAGCCTTGGATCTTGTATAGATATAAGTTAAATTAATTTATATCATGTATATTATATATGAGATTAATGAAATATATATATATATATATATATATATATATATATATATAATTTTGACCTAATGTAATACATTAATTGATATAAATATTTATGATATATTAAGTAATAAACACACACACATATATATATATAAACTTTTAATGTTGTATATGTTATACTTTTTAAATGAGGAATCAACAAATATTCAATTAACCTAATGAGAAAGAATAAACAAGAACAATAGTACTCACATACACACAAATATGACACAGAGATTTACATGGTAAAACCCATCTTGTAAGGGAAACTTCCACGAGGTAATGATAATCAGTCTTTGATTATTTTTCAAGAGAGATTAATACAACTACCATCAAGTTCAGGTTTCCAATGGCTCTTGCAACCATTCGACCTCTCACTTAAATCCACTATTTCCACTTCTCTCTTATTCCTCTACGAGATTACATCAATATAGAACAAAATTCATTGAGTTACAAAATTGTTTATCCAAATTAATGCGTACATACCCAATTGGTAGATTTGGTTGAACAAACCACTACAAAATAGGATCCATGAAATCTGCCCATATCCACAAAATTCAGGAAATTAGTTGGCATATTCAACAATCTACACCTTGACAACAATTTCCTAATTTATCATGCCCAATTTATTCATCACCTCTTCTGCAAGCCAAGAGAAGCCAAGCACCATCATAGCTTCTCTAAAAGTACTCATTTTGTGAACATCTCTGAATAGTTCTCTTTTCTATGAACCTTTTCAAGGGAAACTCCACCGCCATCAATGACCTGTCTTACAAAATGGTACTTAATAGGGATATGTTTAGTTTTATTGTGGAAGGATGGATTTTTAGCCAAGTGAATAACAATTTGACTATCACATAATATATTTACTTTGTCTTGCATCCTTCCAAACTCACCAAACAAACCTTTTAACCAAATCGCCTCTTTGCAAGCATGCAAAGAAGCTATGTATTCTGCTTCTGTAGTGGATAAAGAAACAATGTTCTGTTGCTTTGACATCCAACTAATAGGTCCACCTGCAAGAGTAAAGACATATCCATAATTTGACCTCATCTTGTCCAAATCACCTGCAAAATCAAAATCAACATATCCACGGACTAACTCACAACCACCCTTATAGGTGATACAGTAATCACTTGTGCCCCTCAAATACCGAAGGACCCATTTCATTGCTTCACAGTGTTCTTTACCTGGATTTTCCATATATCTGTTGATAACCCCAACTGCATGTGAAATGTCTTGTCTTGTACTAACAATCATATACATTAAACTTCTTACTGCATTAACATATGGCATTCGAGACATGTGTTCATTTTCTTCTTTTGTACTAGGACATAAACTTGAAGAAAGCTTAAAATGGGAAGTGAAAGATACTAAAATAGGTTTCACATTGTTCATACCAAAACTCAAAAGTATTTTCTTGACATACTTCTGTTGTGACAACCAAATCTTACCATTCCTCCTGTCTCTGAATATCTCCATGCCCAAAATCTTCTTTGCCGCTCTTAGATATTTCATATTAAACATCCTAGCCATTTGAGTCTTTAACCTGTTGATCTTAGTTATGATTTTTCTTGCTAAAAGCATATTGTCAACCTACAATACTAGGATAATGAATATGCCATTATTCAATTTTTTAATATAAACACAATGATCATACTTACTCCTTGTATAAGTTTGGCTCATCATGAAAGAGTCATATTTCTTGTACCATTATCTGAGAGATTGTCTTAGACCATACAATGATTTCTTGAGCTTGCAAACAAATTTATCGTTGTGATTCTAAACGAACCCTTCTGGTTGTTCCATGTAAATCTCATCATCCAAATCTCCATGTAAGAAAGTTGTTTTAACATCTAGTTGCTCCAACTCCAAATCAAGTAATGCAACTAATGCTAACACAAATTGAATTGAAACAATCTTAACAACTCATGAAAAAATATCATGAAAGTCAATACCTTCTTTCTGTGAATATCCTTTTGCAACCAGCCTTGATTTGCACCTTTCTACCTTATCATCAACACCCTTCTTCAGCTTGTAGACCCACTTACAACCTACAGTGTTCCTGTCTCTTGTAGGTTCTACCAGGTCCCATTAATCATTCCTCTCTAATGCATTCATTTCATCCTTCTTTGCTTCCTTCTATTTTTCATTGTTAGAACCCTCCACATCTTCCTAATAGCACAAAGGTTCATCATCATTAGTACTTAAAGAAATAGATGAAACAAAATCATCATACCTTCTTAGAGGAATGATGACCCGTGTAGACCTCCTTAGGGAAGTTTGTGGCTCATCCACAATCTGTTGATTGTCATCATCATCCATGTTTTCCTCTCTCGAAACCTCTTCATGAACATCTTCAAAAAATTGTTCATGTTCACTTTCATCTGTAGTTGAACGGGTTTCAAACTGAATCTGTTGATATTTCGGTACTTCTACCCGTTTCATTTGAGCATCTTCATTTGATTTGATGAGAGATGATTCATCAAATATTACATCTCTATTAATGGTGATCTTCTGGGAAGTAGTATCCCACAAACTGTACCCCTTAATACCATGACCATATCCAACAAAGATAAGCCTTTTTTTATTTTGGATCTAATTTAGAACGTTGATGTTTTAGAATTAGAGCATAGCCTTCAACCAAAAACTTTAAGATTAGAATAATTACAATGGTGACCTGTCCATACATATTCAAGAATATTTCACTCTATTTTTGTTGATTGTTATGGATTCACCAGATAAAAAGTTGTAGATATTGCTTCTGCCCACAGTTCCACTATGTTGTACTGTAGAAAGTACAACATAGTTATTTTCCACCTCCTTCATCCTTCATCAAAAGAACAGGACTATCCATCAATGAAGCGAAATCAAGATCCAACGACAGCGACTTCGTCGAGTGCCCAATTATAGAAGAAATCCCCCCAAGGGGGTCACCTGGTTAATTTTCATGCTCTTGTTAGTTTTCATGTTTCTTATAATTTTGTTTAGTTCCATTTTTTATGACATGTCAAGCACTACAAAGAATTTTGGTCTCTTTTTTGAGAGCCTGGTTTTCCTCTATGGGAAGACTAGTTTTCCAAGTTTTGGTTTCCTGGTTTCCTAGTAAGGACAGGTATTTAGAAATTTTTAGTCAATCTCTCTAGATGACTCTTCCACCTTCCTTTCAAGTCATTCCAAACGTCTTGAATGTACTGCTACTATATTTTTATTGGAATAGATCAGGAATTTACAATATATATATATATATATATATATATATATATATATATATATATATNCCTCATGTAATACATTAACTTCTATCTACATTTATGATATATTAAGTAATAAAACCAAGGAACAACATGTAACCTATCAATCCTATTCGTCCTGTAATTTATGTTGAACTTTTCATTTGACATGTAATTTACAGACACATCAAAGCATCGAATCACTTGAACTCCCATTATATTTCTAAACTCACTCGATCACCCTCCTCCATTCACACTTGGACAATGTGGAAACCTACTCTATTGATGCCATGAATACCCTTGAATGTATTTAAAATTTCTTTATATCATAATGAGGGCGTTGAAATTCACCTATATTTGAACTTAAAACTTCAAATGAAATGAACCCTATGACATAGAGTGTCACAGATCTTAGTAGTCACATTTTATTTTTTCCCACTTTTTCATGATATGGTGGTCTATGATGTTTCCCCTCTTGAGTGTGTATATTTAATTCAAGTACACCCTAGCAGCATGCTTGTTTTTCCTAATATTATGCTTGCATCAATTCATATACCCTCACTAAGGATTGTCACCCTTATCATTTTCATTCAACAACCACTTCTTTAGAGTCATCTCTCTCTGGTAATGACATCGAATAGTATCTCACACTAAATGCCTCAATAGTCTCATTATTCATGAAGATAAACTAGATCAAAAGACTCCTTCGACAATCTCCCTCAATGCCCTCCTTAAGAATATCAAGAATTTTTTTAATACCCACAAGGTTTTCTCCTTAAATGACACATTCAACATGAAATTGAGTTGATACCATGGGATACCCTTCCCAACCCACCCACCTACCACCTTGCCCCCATTGAAAATGAAAATATTGACAAGTGTATTCACGACCTTCTTACCATAGGAAATATTTGACCCAACTCCTCTCCATGTGGTTCACCAACATTTATCATTCCCAAAAATGAATCCATGAAATGATGATTGATGATGGACTATAGAGCTCTTAATAAGGTCATTATCAAGAGTATATTCCCTTTGCCTCTCATTGAATATTTTTTAGATCATCTAGTGTGAGCTTGCTATTTTTCCAAACTAGATTTAACAGTGTGCTATCATCAAGTGTGAATGAGGGAATTTGATGCCTGGAAGACAATGGTCAAAACCAAATTTGGTTTCTATGAGTGGTTTTTTACTCTATTTAGTCTCACCAATGCTATAGTAACTTTAATGAGACTAATAAATGATTTGTCCAATCCTCATCTTCGATGATTTGTAATTTTATACCTTGGTGAAATTTTGATCTTTATCAATGGGTGGGAGGAGAATATACAACATGTATCCACTAAATGTTGTACATTTTGTGTGATAATAAAATTCAGGTAAAACAAAAGAAAATTGTTTTTGGTTGACATTCTATCTCATAACTTGGGTTTTGATCTCAATATCTGATAATCAACCAAATCTATGCAATGTGGATTCTCTCTTTAAATGATTACCACACTTTGTAGTATACATCAAGAGTGTCCTTGTGGGCATAAACTTCTATTTCAAGACCATGTTCTAGTGTTCCCATTTGGCTCATCCCTTGCATTACTTATCTAACCAATTTCACTTTGATTGGACACTATACGTTGAAAATACCTTTCAATTGTTAAAGAAAAGGCTATGTTCAGTGCCAGTACTAAAGATTCCCAATTTCCAACAACCCTTTGAAATTCAATGTGGTGCCTCATGATATGCCATTGGAACTGTACACAAACAAGAAGGTCACCTGATGGCATATCATTAGAATATTTTAACAAATTCCAAACTCAAGTATATCACTTATGGTAAATATTTTTATGCCTTGGTACAAAGTCTAAAGCATTGTCACCACAATTTGTTAGGTGGAGAAATAATTGTGCATGCATATCATCATCCTTTGATATTTATAAATTCTCAAGCCAAGATTAAAGAGGAATGTTATATGACATGGGAAACATGTATTCAATAGTTCCATTTGGTTCTCAAGTATAATGAGGGACGTACTAATATTATGGTATGCTTGTTGAGTCATCCTCCTACACTGATACTACAAATTTTAGATATACATGTTCCATTTTATGACAACTAGAAACAACATTATGCATCTAACCCATATTTTTTCAATATATATATATATATATATATATATATATATATATATATATATATATATATATANAGAGAGAGAGAAACAACAACAACCTACTACCATCAACCAAACACCATTCTTAGAGTATACTCTCTATGATGCATGGTTACATAGGTTACAATGGCTTTGTGTCCCTTAATAAAGGGCTCATCTTCTACTTATATGAGAGGAACATTCTTCTCTTTATGGAGGACACTTTGATATTCATAAAATTCTCCTTCATCTACAAAAACATTTCTTTTGGACTTTAATGGCACACTAGGTCTATGAGTTTGTTATGAAATTTTCTTTATGTAGTAAAAATAATATAGAAAAATGTAATATTGGGGTATATCAATCGTTCTCCATTCCACCCTACCAATGGGATGATATTTCTATGAATTTTATTTCAAGCCTTCCTATGACTCTCTAGAAGCATGAATGTGTATTTGTTGTGGTCTAACACTTCTCCAAAATGGATTTATTTATACCCTACAACAAACACATTACCACCCAAAAAATTGCAGATTTGTTTTCCCATAATGTGTGGACCTACTTTGGGCTCCCTCACACAACAGTTTATGATCATGACACTCATTTTCTTAGTCACTTTTGGAAATTACTTTGGAAGTGATTGGACTGAAAAACTAGAATTTCCCATCTCATTTCATCCCCAAACTAATGGGAAAGTTGAAGTGGTAAATTGTACCTTGTTTCAGTTACTTCATATTACCTATGCTAAGAACTGTAAGTGAGATAAAGAATTTCATATTGTTCAACATTGCTAAAACATAGAAAGTCATTCCATCATTGTTTATTCTCCATTTGAAGTGTGTTACGACTTCCAACTAGCTACACCATTTGAATTTTCAGAAACGTACATATCAGCAACAACTAACAGCTCAACAATAGGCCAATCCTTTTGTTATCATATGGGAATGTATTCATTTGTAAGTTCACAATTCAATACAACAAAATCAACAAAATCTGTAGGCCCTCTATAATCACCATCATAATTCAGCCCCATTTAAGGTTGGTGATGGTGTATATTTATATCTTTAGAAGCAGTGTTTTAAGGGAGCCAAGAATCACAAGTTGCACCCACTCAAATATGGTCCCTATAAGATTTTAGAATAGCTGATTTGCAATTATTTTAGGCTTGAATTTCCATTACAACTTGGCATTCATCTAGTGATTAACATTTCCCAACTCAAGAAGTATGAGCCCTCCCAGCTTGAAGAAGAGTTGTCAATTTATCATCCTATGGATAGTGAACCTAATTTCCAACCACCATTGCACCAAGATACTCTATTGGATGTTCATACATAGAACACTCATAGTGGAATTATCGCCATGTACCTCATTGGTAGTAAATTAAAACTTCCTACACATGTTATGTGGTTTTTGAAAGATGCTTTTTCTACTTATTTTCCACATTTGGTTTAACAAGTGGGGATGCTTGCTACTTCAAACAAGAAAATGATGCAAATAATGAGGGAAGGTGAAGTGGAGCATAATACTTGAAATCATTGTCAGAGAGTGGAGAATAAAAATTGAAATAGTTGTTACGAATTTGTGGTGAATAAGTAATAAGGGATTTAAATAATATATTAAAATAAATGGGAATACATGACCAAATTGAATATTTCAATTTTTGCAGAGAATATGTCTATATCAATGAGTAAATTTTGTATGTATAAGTTGATTGTTGGTGAATGAAAAAAACCTTCTCTTTTAGTTTCCTATTTTTTTTCTATTCCATATCAGAATGGAAGAAGGTTGTTAGCTTCAGTTCCTGGATGCATTCATTTTTATTTCATGGTACACTATTTTGATGATGTTGAAAGCATGGAATGATATTGTGGTTTCCTTGTGGTCTCTCAAAGAAACAAGTAGCATTGTTTAATTCTCTCTACTTTCATGATTGAGTGTTGGTTATGGTCTATGAGCCTAAGGGTCATTCTTTGACTTGGTTTGTGTAGTGGTTCTGTGAAATCTATTTTATTGTGTTTGAAGAAGAATAAAATTTTCATATTGGAGATGAGACATTGTTGGTCGCTATCTAAATTTTTTGTTTTGTGGTTTTGTTTCGCTCAAAGTAGAGGTACGTACTTTGTTTGCATTGTAAAGGTTGAAAAACAAATTATTTATCTAGGAATGGTTATGCATTGTTTGAATTGATGGACTTGTTAGAAAAAATATGATCGCGAAGCAATAAAATAAAAACAAATGCGGAAATAAAACACAAAAGATACACAATACAATAGAGACAAAGATATGCGTGGTTCACCCAGTGTGGGCTACATCCACCAGAGAAATTTCCAGGTCCTTCCTTTTATTATCCAGCAAATGAAGGGATGCAAACTATAACACACCCTATGTAACTTCATCTTCTTTCTCTCATAGTTTCCTCTCTTGGAATACAATAGTTGCAATGATGCATACTCACAATACAATTCCCTCATAAAATAGGGTTTCCTTCTAGGGAAAAAAAACCTAACATAACTTCTACCGTCATATCAGTGACCTTATAATGAATGGTCCATATTTACTATGAAATTATAATATACATTTACAAGGCAATTTTTCCTTCAGGGGTTTCGCCCCCGAACCCCCACCAGGGGCCCGCTTGCCCCCGAACACCCTAGTCGAGGGGATGAACCCTCCGGACCCCGCAAGGGGGTAAATCCCCCCCTGCGTGGAGGGGTGTATAGTCTTCATGGGGTATAAACATGACTAAAAACAAAGACCTATGAAACAAGAAGATAATCAGGCTCCACAACCAACAATCTCCCACTTGGAGACTGAACACAACAACTCCACTGCTATTGTATCTGTTGGACTATACACCACCTTAGACGTGGAAAATTTCTCATCTTCACCTTCATTCTTGAAGACCAACTGAAACTAAGAAGGAACTCAGTTTCTCCCTAGTTACTCCCTTTGTTAACATTTCAGCAGGATTTTGGCTAGTCTTTATCTTTTCCAACTTCAAATGTCCATATTCCAAGATGGATCATATGAAATGGTACATGAGTTGTATATGCTTATTCTTCGAATGGAAGGCTGATTTATTTGCAATATGAATGGCACTATAGTTGTCACAGTAAATCATGTTATTCTCTTGATTCTTTCTCAATTCCTCCATAAACCTTTGTAACCAAATCATCTCTTTACTAGCCTCTGTAGCAACAACATACTCTTCCTCTATTGTTTAAATTGCAACAACATTTTGGAGTTTCAAAATCCAACTTATTGTTGTTCCACCTTTAGTAAAAACATACCATGTGGTGCTCCTCCTGCTATCTTTATCACCTGCCATATCTAAATCATCATATCGCTATAGAATAGTGTATGAACCTCCAAAACATAATGCATGAGTAGTAGTACCTTTCAAATACCTAAGAATCCACTTTACTTCCTCCCAATGTTCTTTACCTGGATTGTTCATATCCCTACTCACAACTCCCACTGCATGTGCAATATCTGGTCTTGTGTAAACCATCACATACATCAAGCTACCAACTGTTGATGAATAAGGGACCTTGGACATGTATTATATATCTTCCTATGACTTGGGACACATTTATTTGGTTAATTTGAAATGGTTGGCCAAAGGTGTACTCATTGGTTTTTCATTTTGCATTCTAAACCTCTCCAACACCTTCTCTATGTACTCACCCTGAGATAATGTGAAACTGCAATTTTTCCTATCTCTTGTTATTCTCATACCAAGGATTTTCTTTGCAGCACCCAAATCCTTCATCGCAAATGAATTAGCTCATTTCTTCTTGATCACATTTATATCCTTGATATTAGACCTTGCAAAAAGCATGTCATATGCATACAATAGCAAGATAATATAGCTTCCATTTTCTAGCTTTTTAAAATAAACACAATGATCAGAATGGCATCTACTATAACCGTGTTTTGTCATAAACCTGTCAAACTTCAAATACCACTTTCTTGGATATTTTTTTAGGCCATACAGTATCTTCTTCAATTTGCATACCAAATTTTCCTTTTCTTTGACTTCATACCCCCTGCAGCTGTTGCATATAAATCTCTTCCTCCAAATCCCCGTGGAGAAAAGTTGTTTTTACATCTAATTGTTCAAGATGTAAATCTTCTACTACCACAAGACTTAAAATAGTCCTAATTTAAGTCATTTTAACACCAGGAGAAAATATTTCATCAAAATATATATCTTTTTTTGGTGCAAACTTGTTTACAACAAGTCTACCCTTGTATTGCTTTTTACCTCCATCTTCTTCCTTCAACTTGTAAACCTATTTATTCTTCAATGTTCTTTTTCCTGCAGGAAACTGAACCAAATCCCAAGTATGGTTATACCATGAAATCCATTTCCTCTTTGATGCCTTGCTCCCACTTCTTTTTAGTGTCTACCTGCATTGTCTCTTCATAACATTCTAGTTCACCAAAATCAGTCAACAATAAATAATACAATGAAGGAGAGTATCGTTTAGGGGGTCTACTTAACCTAGTAGATATTCTAACTGTTGAAGAAATTTCTATTTTCGACACACTAATTCAGTGGAAGTTAACTAACTAGTTCTATTTAGACTTTCTATTTTTACAATCACTATTATGCATGCATGCATTCCTAAGGAAATCTAACTGCTTGATTGGTTTTCTTAATTATGGAATGTTTTGCACTATATATGAGTGTATTCCACTCATTCATTGTATCATATTTGATCGTGATCTATGTATCAATCATCAACTAGTTGGAGTAGTATGAATATATTTTCTCATTCTTCCATATCGAATCTCTCTTCCTTTCTTGATAATCTTTGTTTGTACTTTCTTTAGCTAGATCTCCTTTGCAGGTTTCCATGAAACACTGGCATGGTATTAGAGCTATGCTACTTGGAGCAAGCCAGACCAGCTAAAGAATAAAGAAAATCGGAGTTTCGACGAGCTAAATCCGTGGTTGCAAATTTCAGCAGTTATTCCTCCCAAACTGTTACATTTTTTAGGAAACGGCCAATGAAGAGAGTAAACCGGCCCATTTTGGAAGTGGGTTTTCAACCGTTTGGCGAGATTCTTTACTGTTCGCTTAGAAAGTGAGCCACAAGATAGCCTTCTGAAACTGATACGAATCTGTGGTCGTACATTTCCACATTCATTTCTCCCAAAATATTACGTTTTGGAGGAAACAGTCTGCTAGAAAAGTAAATCGACCCATTTTGGAAGTGGGTTTTCAACCATTTGGCGAGATTCCTCACTGTTTTCTCATATAGTAAGTCGCAAGATCATCTCCTGAAACTGATATGAATTTTTAATTTATTAATTTTTCACTTGGAGATTGAGAGTAAATTTTTAGGGGTTCTTGGAATCAGTGGGAGAGATGGATATGACAACTATTATACAATCAAAATTGGTGGTAATCCTTACACTATACAATTATTTTGATTGGAAGCCCACGACGACATTCCAAGTCAAAATAAAAGGACTGTATAATTTGACGATGGCGACAGAAACAAAACCTACATCAACGATTGAGAAGATGAGATGGGTGAACTGTCAGGATGAGGCCACATGACTACTTCTTGAGTTAATCTCCATTGATTTGTGGCTTCATGTTTCTGCATGAAAGACTCCAAACAAGATATGGAACACCTTCGAAGGACTCTTTGGAAAGCATGATGAGATGCGAGGTCATATGCTTGAGGTAGGGTTGAATACCTTAGACCCTAAAAGTTTTGATAATATACAAGATTTTTTTACTAAATTTAAATCTTTGCTATTAAGCTTAGGTGAATGTGGTATTGATAAGTCTACACAAGAGAAACAACTTATTCTAACAATCTTGTCCAAGTTAGGACCAGAATACACTGTATATGTTTCCAATTTCCATTTTGGCAGATGTCTTTTTGGAACAAATTGGAAAATGCCTACATTGTCTCAATTCATTGAGTCTCTTACAAAAGAGCAGACAAAACTCATACAGATGGGCCTCATGAAAGATCCCAAAGCACATGCACTCACCATGCATGATGGAAAAGGGTCATTCAAACAAAACAAGAAGGAGGGATATTCCAAACCCTTTAATGACTCTTCAGGTTCCAAAGACTCTTCAGATTCCAAGAATAAGAAGAAGGGAAATCATTGCACTTACTGCAATAAACCGAATCATGAAGAATCCACATGCATGAAAAAACAAATCGATCTTTTGGCACATGAACTTTAGCAGAACAATCTTGGAAACTTCATTCCAAAGGGAGTCAAGAAGCAGAAGGAAGAAGATCCTGCTCCAAAGAAAGGTAATCATCATGCTCTTGTTGCAATTAATTCCTCATTTGATTCATGGATTATAGATTCTGGTGCAACCCATCATATGGCAGCGAAAGAGGAACTTTTCTCTTCCTTGAGTCCATGCTCAAGACCCCCTATTCTCATGGGGGGTGATACTCCAGTAGCAGTAGCAGGAGAAGGGAGAGTGGAACTCCACAATGGCAGTTTTGAGAATGTTTTACATGTTCCAAGGCTTTCTATGAATCTTCTCTCGGTTTATCAGATCACTAAGAAAGGAAAAAAGGTTGAATTTACATCAGATTCAGTTTTAGTAATTGACATGCATGACAATTCCATTATTGCAATTGGTGAGGTGGATCACAAGTCAAGGTTGTATAAATTCAGTAAGTTTTCTGACAATGACTCCTCTATTCTACTTAGACATAAGGAGAGTACTTTTCATCCACCTCCATTGCAACATGCATATACTCTTGTTCTTCCATCAGTTCCAGGCATCATGGAAGATTCCATACACTCAAATTTTGTACATGGAAATAAGCAGGTAGTACATCCAGATAAGAAGCCAGTGTCGAAGCTTCAGCAGATTCCCAAGAAGGCACATACCACACTTTAGGCAGCAGACAACCATGCAGAGAATCCATTGGATTCGAGGAGGACTCGATCTCAACATGAGGAGCCTTCTCATGTATTTTTAGCTTCAGAACCTGCGATGTCCATGCATTGTTATATGGTTCAATCTATTGATTCACAGAACTACAATAGGGTTGTGGGAAATCCATCATGGCAAGCATCCATGCAGAAGGAGTATGACTCACTCCTACAAAACTAGACTTGGAATCTGGTTCCACATCCACCAGAAAGGAATATTTTCAGGTGTAGATGGGTTCACAGGATCAAGAAGTACAAGGCCCGATAGGTTTCCAAAGAACTTCATCAAATCCATAAATATTTCTACATCTTCACGAAGACTTTCAATGAGCAGAAGTTTAAGACATTGCAGAATCGTCTTGCAATGAAAAATACAGTTGCCTAGCAGCTGTCATTTTCTTCTTTTGATACATTATATTTTGAGGGGGGGGTTTGTTCCCACGTGGTTTTCCCTCTTTCCTCACTTTTATTCAGTGTTCATTAGTTGCATTGTACATGCATACCTAAAATGTCCTAGTAGCCGTGACTTAGTTTTTACTCCATAGTGATGCTTAGGGGGGGTGTTGGAGAAATTTCTATTTTTGACACACTAATTCAGTGGGAGTTAACTGACTAGTTCTATTTAGACTTTCTATTTTTACCATCACTATTACGCATGCATGCATTCCTAAGGAAAGCTAACTGCTTGATTGATTTTCTTAATTATGGAATGCTTTGCCCTATATATGAGTGTATTCCACTCATTCATTGTATCATATTTGATCATGATCTATGTATCAATCATCAACTCATTGAAGTAGTGCGAATATATTTTCTCATTCTTCCATATTGAATCTCTCTTCCTTTCTTGATAATCTTTGTTTGTACTTGATTTAACTAGATCTCCTGTGCAGGTTTCCATGAAACACTGACACTAACAACACTTATAGTAGTTTGAGGTACATGTTTCTCTTGTTGTTTTACATTTTCATTTCCTGGTACCTTTGGAATTTATTTTTCAGCGATCTCATCAAGCACTGTGTATTCTGGTTTTTATTTTTCCTATTTCTTTCCGTACAACTGATCTTTGTACATGACTTTCTCATTGAATATGACATCTCTACTTCTAATTATTTTTTGATTTTCATGATCCCATAAGAGATAACCAAAAACATTAACATTGTATCCAATAAAGGTACACTTCTTGGATTTTTCCTCAAGCTTTGTTCTATTTTCTTTATCAATATGGACAAATGATTCACAACCAAAAGTCTTCAAAAAATAATAGTTTACCTTTTTACCTATCCATGCCTCCTCTGGAATTCCACCATCCAAAGAGCTTGACGATCCTATGTTTATTAAGTAAAGAACAATATCTACAACATCTACCCAGAACTGTAAGGGAAAACCAACATGAAATCTCATACTCCTTGAATGCTCCATGATTTTCGTGTTCATCCTTTCTGACACACCATTTTCTTTTGGTGTTCCTGGAACTGTCTTCTCTCTACAAATCCCATGGCATGAACAGTAATCATCAAAATTCTTGTTGCAATATTCACCTCCATTGTTTGATCTGAGACAATTCAACCTTTTTCATGTCTCATTCTAAACCAAATCCTTCCATTTCTTAAAAGTATCAAAAACATCATATTTTTTCCGAATGCAATAAACCTAAGTTTTTCTAGATGCATCATCAATAAAAGTAAAATAATAATGAGATCCACTAAGATATGATACCTAAGTTTGTCCACATACATCTGTATGCACAAGATCTAACATTTCACTATTATTTTCTTTTCCGACTCTGAGAAATATAACTCTCTTATGTTTTCCATAAACACAATGCTCACAGAAATCCATATCAATTTGCTTAAGATATGGCAACAAATTTATTTTGTGAGGTATCTGCATCCCCTTCTCACTCATGTGTCCAAGCCTATGATTCCATAGTGTTGTATCCAATCCTATAGAATCTAAAGAGATAAAACAATCAATATTACCAGTACATAAATACAATGTACATACCTTCTCTCCTTTTGTTATCACCAGTGATCCTTCGGTGAGTCGTGACCTTCCACACCTTATCTGTAAATATGGATATACAACCTTCACTTGCCAAATTCCATGTTGAAATTATATTTTTTCTTAGATATGGAACATTTCTTACCTCTTTCAACAACCAGTGGTTTCCATTCCTTTGCTTTATTTTTACCTTTCCCATTCCAACAATTTTGCATGGTGCATCATCGCCCAAATGAGCCTGTCCAAAATCACCTTGAACATAATATAGAAAATGTTTCTTATGGGTTGTGGCATGAAATGAAGCCCCTGAATATACTACCCAAGACTCAGAAATATTATCTACAAAAATAATCAAAGCATCTTTTAATACATCACTTGTTACATTTGCTTCCTGATTTTTCTCCTACTATCTATCTATTTGTTTCTTTGGAGCTCTATAGTCTTTCTTCAAATGTCCTTTATTCCCACAATTTCAGTACTCTATCTTTCCCAGTCTGTATTTGGATATTCCCTTCCTAGAATTCTTGTAGTTCCCTGAGCCCTTTCCTCTATACTTTTGTCTTCCCCTATTCTCCATGTTTAACGCATTACCCGATGTCTCACTTGTGATTTTCTATCACATTTCCTCGCTAAGGATAACACCAACAACATCATCAAATTTTAATGTGTTTGAACCAAAGACAGTTACTTATAGTTATGACCAAGCCGTTCCAAATTTCTGGAAATGAGCACAAGATTAGAATATCCCTAGCCTCATCATCAAATTCCATTTTTACATAACTTAGATGATTAACCATATTAAATTCATTTAAATGATCTGCAACAGACCCACCTTGTGACATCTTCATATTAAATAATATATTCATTAGAAATACCTTATTGGACATCGATGGATTTTCATACAGTTTAGAAAATGCGTCCATCAACTCCTTTGTTGTCTTTTCTTTCGAAATATTGAAAGCCACCAATGCTGCCAGGCTCAACTGTATCGTTCCTAGTGCCTTTCTATCAAGAAACTCCCATTATTCATCCTTCATGGACATCATCTTCTTTTTTATTCCACCCAATGGTAGGAATAGATCCTTCTGATATAAATAATATTCCATCCGTATCTTCCATTACTGGTAGTTTTGGCTGTTAAATTTATCGACCCTAAACTTTCCATCTTGCGCAATTTCTCCCACTCAAACTAGGAACCATCTTTTCTTGCGATTTATCTTTCACTCTGATACCAGTTGTTAGAAAAAACAGGATCGTGGAGCAATAAAATAAAAACAAATGTAGAAATAAAACATAGAATATACACAATACAATAGAGACACATATATACATAGTTCACCCAGTGTGAGCTACGTCCATCAGAGAAATTGCCTACAACACACCCGTTGTAACTTCCTCTTCTTTCTCTCACAGTATCCTCTCTCAGAATACAATATTTGCAATGATGCATAGCTGCAATAAATTTCCCTCATAAAAGAGGGTTTCCTTCTAGGGAAAAAAAGCCTAACATAAATTCTATTGTCAGATCTGCAACCTTATAATGAACGGTCCATATTTACTATGAAATTACAATATACATTTAGAAGGAAAGTTTTCCTTTGGGGGCTTCACCCCCAAACCCCATCTTTCCCTCAAACCCCCCAGTCGGTGGGATGAGCCCCTCGGAACCCACAGAGGGGGAAATTCCCCCCCGAAACCCACAGGGGGGGAGTCCCCTCTACAACCCCCTCGTGTGGAGGGATGTACAATATTTTGGGGTGTATAATCTTTATGGGGTATAAACACGGCTGAAAACCAAGACCTGTGAAACGGGAAGATAATCAAGATCCACAAACAACATGACTCCTTATGTTAAGGCCCTAATTAGAATTCATTATTAGTTTATTAGTTATATTAGTAGGTCAGATAACCTTTCATTGTATGCTTTGTCTCCTACACATACATACACACACACACACACACACCAAGGAGACCTAGTCTTAGGATCACCATATCTTGTGTTCGTATTGAATTCATTGTAAAAGGAGGTTTCCCCCTTGAAGTGGACTGCATTCATTGACATTTTATCATTTTCAAGATGCTATGTTCATAACATTTGGTATCAAAGCTACGATCCTAGGGTTTTTCTCCTTCAATCAAGACATCTTGGAATTTTCTCTATAATGTTTTTCCTGGGAAGTTTCAGACAACAACATTTTGAGGATACTTAGGTGAAATACCAAGGTACAATTGCTAAAACTTTCAAGACATTTTTCGTTATACTATATGAGATATACCCTATGGAAGATAGGGTTTGTGACTCATCCTGAAATCAGTTTTAAATGAGTCATCTTGTAATTTTTTCTATCACTTTTTTTCTAGGAAATTTCAGGGACTAAAGTTTGTGGAGAATAACGAGAAATGTCATAGTAAATGTAGTCAAAATTCCAAGTTTTGTTTTTTTTATACTTTTGGAGATATAGTGCATGAAAGGCAAGGTTTGTTAATAATCCTTAAATCATTTTTCAAAGAGTCATATTAGCATTTTCATTGTAACATTTTTTTAATAAAGTTTTAGAATTTAAAATTTTCATAATCATGAGTTGACACAATGAAGTATATGTAGAAACACTTTCATATTTTGACTCATTATATTTTATGATATATTTATTTTGGAAGTTAGGGTTTTTTAAAAAGTTATTTTCTAGAGATTTTAAGATCTTTTTTTGTGGTTAACAAGCTCATTGTTGCTTTTAGAGACATGTTCTCACATATTTAAATAACACAGGATCTATTGTTTATCGGGTAAAACTAAGGTTGGAGAAGAATACATGCAGGAAATACACAAGGCTTCATGCGGTTGGAAAAACATTGTTTCACCTAGTTGGAAACCCATGTAACCCCTATTGGTAACCCTTCAAGTAGTACCACATTAGATAGCACCTGTAGACAAAATCTCTCTTCCATGTACCTTTGGTTATATAAAAATTCACATAGGTATACCTAAAACTAGCCTTAGATAAACTATTCGAGCATCTTTTTGATATAATGCACCGAGAATAACACTCGGGGAGACCACTCTCTAGTACTTGGGTAGTCGAGTAGTACAGCTAAGGGAATGATTGAACCTCCTTAGTTAGTGATATGATATATTGGTTTGAGTACTAATATTGTAGCCCACATATATATCAAAGAGTTATAGCACCTAGTGCTCCCTTGTCCTTAGGACCCTGTAACCATTTTTGTGTGAGATCACTCTTGAAGGATAATCATAATTTTTTATAAAGATAAAAAAATGGAGTATTTTTTGACATAGCTCCAAAGGGTGCTCCAAAATTTTCTTCACCAAATAAACCACTAGAGATCTCAACCATTACTGAAGAAGAAAAATAAGAGATTTTTCACCAAATGGAATAGTTGGAAAATAAGATGAATGAAAATAATGCACATATGGAAGCCTAGATCATTGAAAATAGTGCATGGATGGAAAATAAGATGCATGAAAATGAGGTTCAAATGGAAAATAAGATGGATGAAATGGAAAAGAAGATGGATAAAAAGATGGAAGAATTAAAAAACTCTGTGTCAACTATCATACAAAACCTATATGTGCGGCTTTCTAAAAGTGACATTGTAACTGAAGAGACTTGTGAAAATAAAGGTAGTATTCATGTGGAAAAACCTTCCAATAATAAGCATTTTTTATGTGTATTTAACTCTAATGGTGGAGATAATTATGGATGGATTCCTAAGGGTGTCAACTTTCTCAATATTTAATTAAATAATTTTGATGGAATAGAAGTATTTACTTAGGTGAAAACAAATAAATCAATATTTTGAAATGCTTAATATTGTGGATTATAAGCAAAGGATTCACGTAGAAACTTTGAAATTTGAGATAAAACCAAATCAATGATATCAATGGGTAGTTAAAAGGAAGCCTAATTCTTATCATTATACTTGGGGTTTATTTACAGGAGACATAGAAGCACAATATGGGAAATTTTTGGAACAAGACTACTTTAGTCAATTGACACGAATCAAGAACTTAAGTGATATTGAAGATTATAATTCATAATTTCAATTATTGGCCACAAGGGTGGATAACATAAGTGATGAAAATTTGTTGAAATCTTACATGGGTGGATTAAAATAAGACATTAAACATGAGATTTTCTAAAATATCGTGAAAATATTATATAAGCTATGAAATTTTCTCTTCATATTTAAGACAAGAATAAGGATACTCTCAAGTATACCATTGTATCATATGCAAGAACAAGGGATCATTTATGGGTTTATAAGACAATATTAATTCAATCTACTCGAATATCATAGAGGGAAATGGAGCAAAGAAGAGGAAAAGGACTATGCTTTGGTTTTAACAACAAATGGTAAAAACAGAATAAATATCAAGAAACCAAATTTTTCACCTTGGAAAATATTGATGAGGAGGAAGTAGAGGTATCTACACAAATAAATGAGGAAGAACTTGTAAACTTAAAAGAACATGAAATAGAGGTTGAAATTGTGCACAACATTGATTCATATAGGTTTGACATATATGTTCATGCATTGGAAAGGTTTTCATCACCTCAAAACCTAAATATTGTAGTTTACATTAATAAGAAAAAGTTATAGTGTTCATTGGCTCAAGTAGTACCTATGACTTCATTTATAAAAGATCAATAGAGCGACTCAATTTCGTTTTTATATCTAGTGACAAATTTTCAAGTTTTGGTTGCTAATCGAGGGAGTATTGATGTGTGGGAAAATCCCACAACATTAAACTAAGTATGGGAGAATATAATTTGGAAATCATAATGTATTCCATTCCCATTGGAAGTGTAGATGTATTTTTAGGGATTCAATGGTTGAGAACATTATTAGGTACAATTTCTAAAAACTATAATGAATTATTCATGATATTTGAATTGGAAGGAATTTAATATGAACTCAAAGGGTTAAAATATGGACCTTCTCAAATCATCAGCTCTTATAAAATGGAAAAGATCCTAAAAAAGGGTAGCAAGGGAGTTGTGGTTAAAATTTACGCTATGGGATTTAATCATGAAGATGAAAATAATCCAGAGGAATTAATATACACATTGGAAAAGACTTATAGGATCTTCGAAGAAATTCCTAAAGGTCCACCTCCATATAGAGATCATGAACTTCAAATAGAACTAATACCAGTAAGTACTCCTAAAAAAATGACTTATAGATGTCCTCCTAAAATAATACCTAAATCTAGGAAGTACATGCTAGATTTAGGTATTATTCAACCTAGGAGTTGATTATATCAACATTCTTTGATACCATGTTGATTTTACCACTTCAACCCAGCACCCAACAGTTAGATCAAAATAAATCACTTTACCTACTAAAAGCACAACTGAGTAATCAACTAAACATGCAGCGGAAGCATAAAAAAGGAAACCAAAATCTCACACACAAGACACCAACATTTTTGGGTATAAACCCTTGGAAAAACCTCGGAGGGAAAACCAGTACTTAGATTCTTTTATTAAGGTCAAATTAGGGCTCTCGTAATAGGTAAAATGGCCCACTAAGAGAATGTATATTGCAGACAAACCTGACAATGTATGTATTGTTGTACAACATTGTACCATCACATTTCCTTAGGTGTATGTGACTTCCCTTTATAAAACCAACGCACATATGTGACTATCTCCGTTGAAACCTATGTACACGTACAAAAAATTGGTACAACAACTTATATACGATGCTATGCTTTCCTATGGCTTTTATCAGCTGAAACCCACCCGCGATTACCTTTTCTCTCTCTTCTCCTTAATTTGTATGATCTCTAGATGAAATTCCTTCTCCACCTATCCAATATATTGAATCACGGTCCTTTTTTATCCAACCCTCTCTATATCAACACTTGGAAAAATATATTCACCCAACCAGTGAAATCTCCTCACTTCTGTGTAAGAAAAATTCCTTCTTTACTTCTACACTCCTTGCACTAGGAAAAATCCTTCTTTTCTATCTCTAACCTTGGTCTCTCACCAAAATTATCAACCTTGATCTCTCACAAGTGTCTTCCTCCTTCACCCAAGCCTTTCTTTAAAAATCATGAGTTACAATCTATTTCTAATCTCCAAAGTGATTGACGGTTGAGATTACTTCTCACACTCACTTAAGATTTATATTGCATAGATTACATGATAATTGCTTTTATCACTTTCCTGAAATAACTCAATTAACTAATAAAAACACTTTTACTTTAATTAATTCATTTTAACTAAAGTAAACTCAAGGACAAAAGGATTTCAATGACTTCCACATGCTAGACACGTGCCAATGAAGAAGTACATATATGATGCTACCATTAGCATCAACATTAAATTAAATGTAGACCATGATATCCTAAAGTAATTTTTGGAGAAAATATTTCCATCAGAAGAGAAACAAAAATGGGAGAAAAAATGCAAGGGTTTGATTTTGAAATAATCTACAAAAAGGTGAAGGACAATGTAGTAGTAGATTCTCTTTCTAGAACAGAAGAAGCCTCAAGATTATATTATATTACATATTCTATTCATATGAGGATGGAAGAAGTTGTCCATGAATGGTAAAATGAAAATAGTACTAAACAAAGAATACAATGTATAAAGGAAGTGATAAATTCTATGGAAGATTGGGACTCGAAGGGAGATATACTTTATTATAAGGGAGAACATTTATATGCTCTCAATCAAAGTTGAAGCTATTAATTTTTAGATTAGAAGATGTCTTAGCTTTTCCCATGTGCCTAAGGCTAGCTGATGGACATAATTAAAATGTCTAGATCAACATTTTGATTTATCCTAAGTATTAACTTAGGAAAAGTATAAATTTCATTTGAATGACATTTATTGATTTTTCACTCATATTTATGAAAAGTGACTTTTTGGAAATTAATAATTCACTAAAGTAAATTTCCGGAGGCTTCTAGAAGGCTCAAGAAAAGTTAAGTTAGAGTGATAAAAGGAGGCTAAGGGTGAAGGAAAAAACACATTATGTGTTGAGCTAATGAGGGAGGGCATTGGTTGAGAAAGAGGAAGTTGATTATGTAGAGTGACAAAGGGAGAATTAGTAGAAGAGGAAGTGAGTTGAGTGTAGGCCATTCTAGCAGAGATATAGGCTGAAAATGTTGGGCCTATTTTTTAGGGACAAAAAAGTAGGGTTGATTTTTCTGGGCCAAAAAAAGTAGACCAAAAAATAAGGACGAAAAAGAAGACCTAGTTTGCTTTCATGTGAGAAATTTTTGAATTTTATATTGTTTTAAATTAATTCCTCTAAAATCAATAAAGCCCCTCCTTTGCTAGTTTTCTCTACACTGGGGTTTCCAGGGTATTTCTGGTGTCTTCCTATTTTATGTGCAATGTTTATAAATACTTGGCGCAGACCACCTTCCCTCGAGCCGAGATCTGCTCAGGATCTTTTCCAAAACAATGCCAAGAGTTAATTAAACCCTTGGTTTAAGCCTGCGAAGGATTTCGGGTTTCACGAGTTGGAGGTTTTCGATGTAATGCCACAGCTCTTGCAATAGCCGAAATGCAAAATGTCAATGAAGGTTGAATCCTTCAAAGCGATGAACACACGCCACTTATCACCCACTATCTTCCGGCTTTCGGGACTCGAGTGAACAACCAACAACAGTTCCTCTTCCTCTAGGATTCCCTACCTCCAAAAATTTTCCTTGGACAAGATCGATGGTTGCAAGCCTCTCTCAATCCAACAGCTCTCATTGTATCGGGATTTCGCTAACCAGGAATCCACAACGCTTGACCCAAATCAATGGTCACTCCACTCCCCGAACTTCGATGTGTGAATTCACATGGGAGATCAACAGTCCTTGTTGATCTAGATCTAATGATCACTAATCCTCCTGATCTGATGGGTGTTGAAAGTTACTTGGTCTTAATCCCTTCGCTATTCCACGAGATCCAAGGGCTCTCGGGACTTCGACACTTCCTCTTGAAACGATTCCACCGTCCAATTCTCTTCTCAAGTCTTCTAGCCAAATAACTTGGCATCCTTCCTCCTGAACTTGACTCCTGTGAACCACTTCCACCCACGACTCCCTTTGGAATAATTGAGAAGTTCTAACCCATTTGAGTTTCCACTTGCAAACTCAAGACCTCCCAAAAGGGTCCCTGCACGCACTCCTTGCGGAAACTTTCAAATAACCTCTGGTTATTTAGGGTCTTTGAATCTATGAACTCCTTGCAATAGTAGTCTCTTAGCCTTCCTCTTGGATTTGTAAAATCCAAGACTTCGCTCAGCCTCTGCACACCTTGCATGACTCTTGTGTCCATAAAATGAAATTTGAATCTCTTCTGAGAGTTCTGAGATGAAACTCAGAGTTTGGTCGACGCACTCCTTGCAGACCCTTCACTGCACTCTTTGCAGGAGTTCTCAAAAAGAGAAACAATTGAAACTCATTGTCCTCTTACCCAAAATTCAAACATCCAACGTAGAATTCTAGAGCATATACACACACATTGGCATTGAATTAAAATGCACACAGAGAATGTAAACACTCCTGCAACATACCATTTAACAGGTGGTTCCAACAACCATAAAAAACACATAGATTGGAATCAAAGGTTTCTTCTATTAATTCCAGTGCTCCTGTACATGGTAAATATCAACAGAAAAAAAATGCATGAACTTCTTTGTTCTCCTCTATTCTCTTCTGCAACTCTATAGCTTAAGGATTCTGAATTATGTTACATGATACAAGGGTTGAGGGTGTCTATAATCTATTCTCCCTCCTAAATACTACGCTCCTAAAACTGACTAATCTAACATTCATATCTACTTACTTGCATTAAACAATCATAAATGTCTATTACATCTGGTGGATAGGAACACACGATCTAAAATCGGTTTAGATCTATAGTTATAAATGTAACTACACGTTCTTCCTATCTATTACATTAATGTCCATTCATTAATCTTTAAAACATTTCAAAATGTACACTGGCGCTTTTCTAGCCATCTCCTTTGGTTCGGCGCATGTCTTTGGCTTTGTACGATGCTCCTGCATCATACTCCCTCACTTGAAAATTTTCATGAACTCCTATTCATGAGTTCCTTCACTGTTTGTCCATGCTTTTGAATTGTTGTTTTATCCTCCCAACTGGCATCTTCAATTGGATGTCCTTTCCATTTGACCAAGTATTCAAAATACTCTTTTTTCCTGGTCTTTTAACCAATCCTCTTGTCAATTATGCTTTCCATTTGTGGCTTTTCAGCTACAAGCATTTGTTTTTTCCATTGAATATTTTCTTGTTTATCTTCTGCTCCTTCTTCCTTAGCTCTGTAAGGGTACAAATCTGTGATATTGAATATCAGTGAGATTCTAACCCCATCGGGTAATTCAATCTCATATGTGTTTGTCCCAAATTTCCTTATGACCTTGCACAGTCCAATCTTTTTCATCTTCATCTTGTTGTATGTTCCCCTTGGGAACCTTTCTTTCCTCAAATGCACAAGAATCAAATCACCAACTTCGAATTTATGTTCTCGCCTATGTTGATCTGATCTATGCTTGTATTCTTGACTTGAACTCTGTAATCGCTCCTTGATTCTGTTGTGAAGCTCCTTCATTCCTTCTGCAAATTCCTCTGCACTAGCACTCATAAATTCAACTTGTTCTGAACCTTTCAATTCAGAAACTCCCCTTGGTTGCATTCCATATACAATCTGGAATGGACTCTGCCCTATGATTCTATTGAGTGAATCATTGTAAGAGAATTCCACCTGTGGCAGAATGTGATCCCATTGATTGTGGTGTTCAGTCACTAAGCTCCTTAAAAAATATCTCAAGCTCATGTTTACGACCTCAGTCTGTCCATCCATTTGAGGATGATATGTTGAGCTAAAAGACAAATTTGTCCACAACTTCTTCCATAAAGTCCTCCAGAAATGTCCTACAAACTTGGTATCCCAATCAGAATTGATATTCCTTGGCAAGCCGTGTAGTCTAAAGACTTCCTTGAAAAACAGGTTCGCAATATGAGTTGCGTCACTAGTTTTCTGGCATGGTATGAAATGTGCCATCTTTGAAAATTTGTCTACTGCCACAAATATTGAATTATATCCCCTTTGTGTCCTTGGTAGTCCCAATATGAAATCCATGCTCACGGCATCCCATGGCCTTTCCGGTATGGGTAACGGTTGGTATAACCCTGTGTTCTTCCTTTTTCCTTTCATGTGTTGACAAATTCTGCACTTGTCCACAAATTTCTTCACATCTGTCCTCATCCTTGACTAGAAATATGAGCCATTCAACTTTGAGAATGTTTTGTCATGACCGAAGTGTCTACCCAATCTTGTGTTTTGTTTTTCCTTCAGCAAATTCTCCCTCATGGAGAATTTCAGAATACATAGTTGATTTCCCCTGAACAATAATCCATCCTGGATCATGTATTCAGTCCATTGGCTTCTATCTCTGAGAATTGAATTCTCAGATGCCTCATATGCCTCTTTGAAGTCTAGATCATCCCTGTACATTTCCTTGAGGTTATCAAAACCCAAAGTCTTGACTCTCAATTCCTGCATAATCAAACATTTCATGCTCAAAGTGTCAAAAACTTTGTTAGCAGTTCCAAAAATATGCTTAATCACAAAAGTAAAATTCTGCATGTATTCAACCCATTTAGCATGATTTTTGTTCAACTTATCTTGTCGAGTCACAAAATGAAAAGCAAGATTATCACTATACAAAATGAACTCCTTGGAAACCAAATAGTGCCTCCATTTCTTCAGCACTTGTATGACTGCATAGAATTCTTTGTCATACGTGGAGTACTTGATCTTTGCTTCATTCAGTTTTTCACTGAAATACATGATCGGTCGGTTGTCTTGGCTCAAGACCACTCCAATGGAAAATCCACTCGTGTCACACCTGACCTGGAATGTCTTGGTGAAATCTGGCAAAACCAAAAGTGGTTGCTCAGTGATCTTCTTCTTCAGCAGGTTGAAGCTCTTCTCCGCTTCCTCTGTCCAGTGAAAATATTTATGTCTTTTCTTCACCGTATCCATCATTGGTGCGCTAATTCCACTAAAGTTTCAAAATGAATTTCCTATAGAAGCTAGCCAAACCTTGGAAGCTTCGAACTTCAAATACGCTCTTCGGCGATGGCCAATCCTTAATTGCTTTTATCTTCTCTGGATCCATTCTCAATTCATTTTCAGAGATAACAAAACCCAAATAAATGAGTTATGCCCTCATAAATGATGACTTCTTCATATTGATCATCAATTTCTCTTGTTGTAACCTCCTCATCACTGCAGCTAAATGCTTTAAATGTTATGCTTTAGTTTTGTTGAAAATTAATATATCATCAAGATATACAATGACGAATTTCCGAATGAAATCCTTGAGGACTTCATTCATCAACCTCATGAAAGTACTGGGTGCATTTCTTAATCCAAATGGCATACCAAGCCATTAATAAATCCCTTCATTCGTCTTGGATGTTGTCTTCCATTCATCACCTTCTCTCATTCTAATTTGATGATATCCACTTTTCAAATCAATCTTTGAAAAAAACTTTGCTCCACTCAAGAAATCCATCAAGTCGGCCATCCTTGACATTGGGAACCTGTACCTGATGGTAATTTTATTGATTTCCCTTGAGTTTGTACACATTCTCCAGCCACCATCCTTTCTTGGGCTGAGCAGTATCAGAACAGTGCATGGACTCAAGCTCTCCCAAATCAATCCTTTATCCATTAAGTTTTGGACTTGTCTCTTAACTTCTTCCTTCTCCTACGGCATCAACTTGTACGCTGCTTTGTTCGAAAAACTGGCTCCAGGTATAAGATTGATACGATGACTTATACTCCTGATAGGTGGCAATGAACAAGGTAGTTCATCCACTACTATATTAGCAACTTCTTCCAGCAACTCCTGGATTTCTTCCGGTAAATCATCTATCCTAGTGTTGTTCAGAACAATTATGGGCTTCCTAACCACAATGAATTGCATGTCCTCCTTCTTCTTGACTTCCTTAAGAAGTTCCTTCCCACTCATGAGAAGTATAGTGTTTCTCATCTCTGTTTCCACCTGTTTATCCTTAATCGACAGCAACATGTGCGTCCTACCGCTTTTCTCTAGAGTGTACATGTTCTTTCTCCCATCATGCACCACGTTTCTGTCATATTTCAATGGTCTACCCAGCAATAGATGACAAACATCCATGGGAATAAAATCACATAATATCTCATCTTTATATCCTCCTATTTTAAATTCAACTAAACATTGTTCAGTGACATCTACCTGATGTCCTTTTTGTAGCCATGAAACTTTGTATGGGCTTGGATGTGTAACAGTCTCTAGCTCCAGTTTTTCTACCATTTCCGTAGATACAAGATTATATGTGATACCGTTGTCTACTATGACCTTACATACCTTGTCTTTGGTTTTGCAAGCAGTCCAAAACAAACTGTTTCTTTGGGCTGTGTTCTCTGGCTCTTTCTCTGGTTTCAAGAGAACTTTCTGCATCATCAAAGATCTTCCACCCTCAACATCCTCTGCCTCGAAATTCCATCCTTGGGCTTCATAAATGTGAGTTTCACCACCATATTTCTTCCTATCTGGACACTCATGGGATTTATGTTTGATTTTTCCATAGATAAAGCATTTCACTTCGCCTCCTCTACCTCTTCCTCTTCCTCTAACTCGAGGAAAATTATTTCTATTAGCAAACTACCTTCCCTATGAGATTCCCCCTTTCTCAGGTTGAGTTTGAGGTTTCTTCCTTTCTTCTTTAGGTCTCTAAGTTCTTTCCCAACCAATCATCTTGCCTCTGCTTTGACTTCAGCCTCGGCCTCTTTGACTTTTCTTCCAACTCAGCTTCTCTTCAGCTTTCAGAACCATCTGATAAGCATATTCTATGGTTCAGATGGTCACCATGCTCATCTCATCCTGAATGTCATATCATAGACCATTCATATACCTGGAAATTTTTTTATCATCGCTTTCTCGATGACCTACTCTAATGTTTATCCTATAGAACTCTTCAGTGTAATCGTTCACTGACATCAGCTTCTGTCTCAAATTATACATCCTTCGAAATAGATTTATTTGATAATCTCTGGGTATAAACTTGGTTTTCATTTTTGCAACCATTCTCTCCCAGCTTTTGATTTTATGTTTTCCCTTGCAACATCTGTCAACCTACAACTCATCCCACCACAATGTTGCATTCCCCTTAAGTCTAGTAATGGCATGTTTGAATTTCTTGTCTTCCTCGACATCCTCATAGTTGAAGTATTTGTCTAGAGTTCTAATCCATTCTAGAATCTCTTCAACATCCAAGTTGCCTTCGTACATTGGAATGTCCATTTTGGCCCTAGCACCTATCCTAGCAACAACCTTAAATAAGCATTCTTCTGCAGCATCTTCAACTGCAATTTCTTCGTTTTCATCTTCATTTTCTCTCTCATCTTTGTTGATATGCCCAACGTTAACTGTGCGCCTCTGTGTTGTCTCCATAGCATCAAGCCTAGCATGTAATTCATGCATTTCTCTTTCCACTATAGGATCAGGCATTGCCCTTTCTCTTCTTCTTGGTGGCATGGTTGTAGAATTCCTCTCTTCTTGTCTCTGCTACAGAAATCAAAGAATTTGTTTTGTGCTCTAATACCACAACTAGCGTAGACCCCCTGCCCTAGGGCCTAGATCCTCTCAAGATCTTCTCCAAAACCATGCCAAGAGTTAATTAAACCCTTGGTTTAATCCCACAAAGGATTTTGGGTTTCACAAGTTGGAGGTTTTCGATGTAATGCCACAACTCTTGCAATAGATGAAACATGAAATGTCAACGAAGGTTGACTCCTTCGAAGAGACGAACACACGCCACTTGTCACCCACTATCTTCCGACTTTCGGGACTCGAGCGAACAACCAACAGCAGCTCCTCTTCCTCTATGATTCCCCAACTCTGAAATTTTTCCTTGGACGAGATTGACGGCTACAAGCCTCTCTCGATCCAATGGCTCTCGTTGTATCAGGATTTCGCTAGCCGAGAATCCACAATGCTTGACCCAAATCACTGGTCACTCCACTCTCTGAACTTCGATGTGTGAATTCACATGCAAGACCAACGGTCCTTGTTGATCTGGATCTGACGGTCACTACTCCTCCTAAGTTGATGGGTGTTGAAAGTTACTTGGTCTTAATCCATTCACTATTCCATGAGGTCCAACTTCTCTCAGGACTTCGGCACTTCCTCTTGAAACGATTCCATCGTCTGATTTACTTCTCAAGTCTTCTAGCCAAATGACTGGGCATCCTTCCTCCTGAACTTGACTCCTGTGAACCACTTCTATCCACGACTCCCTTTGGAATAATTGAGAGGTTCTAACCCGTCTGAGTTTTCACTTGCAAACTCAAGACCTCCCAAAAGGGTCCCTGGACGCACTCCTTACATGGCTCTTGTGTCCGTAAAATGAAATTTGAATCTCTTCTGAGAGTTCTGAGATGAAACTCAAAGTCTGTTTGACACACTCCTTGTGAACCCTTCACTACACTCTTTGTAGGAGTTCTCAGAAAGAGAAACAATTGAAACTCATTTTCCTCTTACCCAAAATTCAAACATCCAACGTAGATTTCTAGAGCATATATAGACACATTGGCATTGAATTAAAATACACATAGAATGAAAACAAGCCTGCAACATACCATTTAACAGGTGGTTCCAACAACCATAACAAACACATAGATTGGAATCAAAGGTTTCTTCTATTAATTCCAGTTCTCTTGTACATGGTAAATATCAACAGCAAAAAAATGCATGAACTTCTTTGTTCTCCTCTATTCTCTTCTGCAGCTCTATAGCTTAAGGATTCTGAATTATGTTACATGGTACAAGGGTTGAGGGTGTCTATCATCTGTTTTCCCTCCTACCTCCTACGCTCCTAAAAATGTCTAATCTAACATTCATATCTACCTACTTGCATTAAACAATCATAAATGTCTATTACATCTGGCGGATAGGAACACACACTCTAAAATTGGTTTAGATATGCAATTATAAATGCAACTGCACGTTCTTCCTATCTATTACATTAATGTCCATTCATTAATCTTTAAAACATTTCAAAATGTATGCTGGCGCTTTTCCAACCGTCTCCTTTGGTTAGGCGTGTTTCTTTGGCTTTGTACGATGCTCATGTATGAATACTTATGTTGTGTATTTTAGTAAAATAACTCATCTATAAATTATTTGCATAGTTTTCAGAAGTTAAACAACAACAAATTAATTTATGGGTGATTAAAATTATTGGCATTTAGTTTTTGTTTACTGAGATTAAGGGAAATTAAAATGGTATCAGAGCTCAACCTCTGAATACAGAAGGAACCAATTCCATTTTATGTGCAAACCAGGTGTAAATCAACAAGGGGATGGATTTATCAGAGAGGGTGTGTGAGTCAGAACAACTAACATAATGGCAAATGCAGGATTGAGATTCGAAGATAGGATAGAGCGAGCCTCAAACTTCAGTCCATGGAGGGAACGAATTGGTTTGTTGTTGGAAGAGCATGGTTTATGGGAGTTTGTTGAAGGGACAATAGTACTTCTATTTGATCTAGCACAACAACCATCCCATCTCAAGGAGGATGTGAAGGCAAGGAGAATCATAGTGGATGCAGTAAAGTACCAAATCATTCCTCATATTTTTGTTAAGAATAAAAATAAGTTTATGTGGGAGGCCCTAGACAAATTGTACCAGTCAGACAACCAAAGCAGGAAGATGTTGCTTAGGGATAAACTTAGAAGCACAAATATGGCCAGGGGAGAGTCAATTGTTACATATCTCACCAAGTTAACTTAGATTAGAGATAAACTGGAAGATGTTGGGGATCCCATGGATGAGATAGGGTTGGTGAGGATATCCTTGAACGGATTCACCAAGTAGTGGGATGTATTTTTCATAGGTCTTATAACATGGGAGAAACTCCATGATTGGGAGAGGTTATGGGATGACTTCACCCAAGAGGATCTGGGAGTTGGTACCTCACAGTCTAGTCGATCAAAGAGTGAGGATGAGGAGAACCTTGCCTTAGCTAGAAAGGGTAAGTTCAGAGGAAATAAGGGCCCCAGTGGGTGGTCAAACCCCTAAGATATAAAATAAGAAATAATTCAACAAGATTAAGTGTTTTTCCTATCACAAACTAGGCCACTTTTCTAGCCAATGCCCGACTATTATGACCTAAGGGGAGCCTACATAGGGATAAATGTATATGATATGACCCTAAGGGAAGAAATATATGGGATTAAATGTACATGTAATCTATAAATACATATGTAATAGGGTCTTCCTAGTAGTAAAGGAGTCTCATGTGCAAGTGTGAATAGTTATATATACAGATTATATATTCATTATTGTAGACATGTGAATTGTGATGTATAAAGGTATTTGGTTATGTGGAGGGGGTTCTCCTACTATTTAAGGAGTTATTTTGTAACTCATATATCTTGGAGTTGTTCTCTACAATCACATTCTATACATGGTGTGTACTTCAAGTTTCTTCTAATATTTTAAGCATTTGGTATCAGAGCATTGATCCTGGGGTTTTGCTTCCTCAAGAAAGTCATCTTGGAATTTTTGCTATAGTGTTTTTTTGGGACCACTTGAAAAAATGAAACCTAAAGGATATTTATAAGACATATCACAGTACCTTTTGTACAAATTTCAGCTTCTAGGTCATTGTAATTTTGGAGATGTGTAAAATTCAAGAGGAGTTAAAGGAATCAAAAGAAAATGTCTCCAAATTGCAAAAGGATAATGAAGAGATAAGAAAATATATTACAAAGAAAAACCATGAATTCCCCAATATTCAATCCCTTAATGAATCACTCATTAAGGATGTTAAGAACTTAAATCAAGAAAAAAGTAGCAAAGCAAAGTGGGAAAAGGATGATTCAAGAGAAGACTTGAAAAAGAAAGATGAAGAGATATATAGATTACAAAAACATAATAAAACACTACTAGATGAGGTTAAAATATGTAAAGAAGAGAATAAGAATTATCAAAATCAAGAAGAAATAGGGATCTTGGATGAAGAATCTACCAAAAGAATGGAAGAGGGAATTTTCAAGAATATTGAGGAATCCTTAAATACTAATGAAGTAGAATAAAAAATGCAAGCAAGAATTGAAGAAGGAAGTCATAATTTGATAGATGGGGTCACATGGCAGCTTCAAAAGGAGAAAGAAGACAAGATTCAAGAAGGTCAACAAAATATTCTTGAATAAGTTGAACTCCATATATAGGACGTACATTCCAAATATGATGGTATTAGCCCTAAGGTTAGAAAAATCAAAGATCAAGGAAGATAAAGGATTCTGTTGTCTCTAAAACGAATTTCAATAAAATGCACATGCAGTATCAAGAAAAAACATCAAAAGTGGAACCATATCAACACCCTCATTACCGAGAAACATTTGAAGGAAGACAAGAAGGTTGATATCAACATTGTAATGAAAGAATATGTAATACTTGTCAATATTCACAGAACAAGGCATTGAACAAAACCACTCTTCAACAAGATATTATCTGAGACCAACAACCACTACAAATTGGAGAAGCTACAACATAAATACATGGAATCAAAGGAAAGAAAATTATGCAACAACTAGACACCAAGGATTAATATCGAAAATAATCAATTTTGTATGCGTAGTTCATCATCAATGGAATGAAGAAAGAAGAAACATAAGAAAATTATATGACTTGGTTTCATCACATGTGAAGCCTTTAACTACAAAGCTTTAAGGAAAAATGTTTTTGGAGGGTACTATGTTATGACTCAAGGGGAGCATACATAGGGATAAATGCATATCATATGACCCCAAGGGGGGCATATATGGGCCTAAGTATACATGTAAGTGTAAATATATATGTAATAGGGTCGACCTAGTAGTAAAGGGGCCTTATGTGCAAGTGTGAATAGGTATATATAGAGATCATGTATTCGGTATTGTACACATTTGAATTGTGATGTATAAAGGTATTTGGTTATGTGGAGGAGGTTCTCCTATTGTTTAAGGAGTTATTGTATAACTTATCTATCTTCGAAGTATGCCCCACCCTCACATTCTCTACATGGTGTGTACTTATAGTTTATTTTGATATTTTAAGCATTTGGTTCATTACACCAACTAAGAAGAAGGGCATCAAGAAGTCACACATATAAGCATCAACTTTAGTTGAAGTTGATTAGCTTGCAACTAGGTTAGAGAATGAGTTTTCACTCATTTCATGTCTCTCTATTTCATCCAGCTCAGGCATGTGGTACATAAATAGTGCACCTTTAGTCACATGAATAGAGTGTGGTATTACTTATCTAAATTGCAAGAGGGGGATATGGACCTCGTGATTGAGATGGGAAATAATGCCAAGTGTCAGGTAGCACACCATGGGATAATGACATTTCAAATGGAATCCAGGAAGCCACTAATGGTGAGGGATGTGATATATGTTATTTTCATGACCAAGAACCTGACCTCAGTATCAACATTGGAGAACATAGGCTAAGTGGTCTCATTTCAATATGGGTGAGTGTACACTAGGCCAAAGGACCCCAGGACAATGAAGGTGATTGGTGTTAGGTGAGAAAAGTTGTATAAGCTTTAGTTCGATCCATCTTGAGCATTGGTGACCAGTTCATGTGACTTGGAAGAGTTATGGCATAGGAGGATGGTGCATCTACATCATGGAGCACTCAAGGTGCTCAAAGAGATTGTGACAAGACTGCCAAATTTTAGCACTAAGCATCATAAGGTATGCAAGGTTTTTGCTATGGGGAAGTACACCAAGACAAATTTCCTGAGTAGTGAGAGCAAGACAGGTGATCTAAAAATGAAGAAGACTTGTATTCTTGAAAATATTTGCAAGTTAAATTTTATGTGTTAAAATGCAAATGGATCAACTTTGCAACACAAATTTAATATAATTTACTCATTCAAGATGCATATAAACAACAGCAAAATCAGTGAACAGAAAACACATAACATAGCAAATGATAAAGGAGTTCACCGCTCTCTTGGGTTACATCTCCTGGTCCAGCTTCCAATGGATCATTTGTATTATTTTCTCAAAGTGCTCCAAAATGTGCTTTACAATGCTCAAAATTCCAAATAGACTGCTCCAATGGCTTCAGAACATCCAAAAACCCCTAGTTGGGATTTTTCAGCACCTTGTTTGGCCAAAAATTGAAGAAGATAGGCTTCCTGGAAGTCCCCCCTTCAATCTTGTTGTCTTTGCATCTGCAAAACGCACCCTTGTTGGCTCAACCTAGCCCACACGCATATTTAAGAATAAAATCTTAGAATCGGGCGCAACCATGTGAACCGCGCAAACTGTAGGACAGTTATGGGTGCACCTAGCCCCTAACCATCAAGGGCAAGGTCATATGACCCATGTGACCACGCGTTTAAAAGTAAGAGCCATAACCATTTGAACTGAATTCAAACCAAACACATACCTGCGCGCGCGTCAATGGTCATATGGAAACAAATATGTGATCGTGGGCTATATTAAAAGGGCTATGTTACAACACATACACACACCTGTGGTCATATTACAACACATACGACTGGGGTTTAGTTTTGAATGGGCACACAAAGGTTTTAAACCGTGGCCATATTACAATATAACATAACCACGGGCTGGGGCTAGGCCCCGGCCTGACCCCCTGCCCAAACATACAACATTTCAATTCAAATAAAATCTGCACCATATAGTGTTAAGAAACACTATGGTGGTGCATTGGTTGGTGGTCTTTGCCAAAGCTTTGCACGCGGGTGGAGGTCATGGGATCGAATCCGGTGGACTCCAAATAAATTTTAAACCAATAAATAGGGGACACGTGGTGGCCATTGATTGGTCCACGTGTCTCCATTCCATTCACTGCAAACAAGCCATGTCACCTGCCAACTATGCAAATAGACGCCTTCCACGTGTCGTACGGCCTGCCACGTCAGCATCCGTACGGACTGTACGGTCAACACCCCTTTTTTTCATGTTTGTCATTTTGAACAAAATGCGATATCTCTCGCTCCCAACGTATGTTTGAACCCAAACGAGTTACGTTGGGTTCATAACCACGAGGCCTACACTCCCATTCTATTTGAAGCAATTTCGAGCACTTTAAATTTCTGAGCAAAATTTGATCCCCTAATCAACATGAGGCATGCTATACTTGATACACTTAGATGTATGTGGGCCCATGTCATCAAAATCCTTGAGTGGGTATGAGTACTATGTCACCTTCATCTATGACCATTCCAAGTAGACCTAGATCTACTTCATAAATACTAAGAACGAGGTTCCTAGTCTATTCCAAGAGTTCAAATCTCTTTTGGAGAACCATACAAGCAGGAAGATTAGGACATTGAGATCTAACAATGGAAGCGAGTACACCTTGAATGCCTTCAAGGGTTTTGGCGCAGGTGTTGGTATAAAGAGGGAGCTTAATGTTCCATACATCCCACATCAAAATAGGGTGGAGGAAAGGAATAATAGGGATATTATTGGGACTATTAAAGCCATGCTATATGATTAGGATCTTCCTAGAATTCTATGGGTAGAAGCTTGAAAAAAAAAATTATGCATACTGAATAGGAGTCCTTACAAGGCATTGGGGAGGAAGACTCTTGAAAAGGTATTCACAGGGAGGAGACCAAAGATGGGACACTTTAGTATTTTTAGGTTCCTTTTCTATTGTCGTATCCCCTCAGAGAAGAGGACAAAGATCAAGGTTGTTGTTGAGAATGGGATTTTCGTTGGTTACAACGAGAATTCCAAGGCATATAGAGTCTACATACCTTCCTTGAAGAAGACTATGGTTAAGAGGGATGTGATATTTAAGGAGGAAAGAGCCTTGAGGAAGGCTCTTGATACTGGTGTAGAAGCCATAGGGGATCAAGAGCTAGAGACTTGGAAGACTGAATAGACATAGAGTACAAGTGAAGGTATAGGTACAAGTGCATGAATGGATGATCAAATTGCAAATTGGGATGAGGAGAAGCATGTTCCTCCATTATATGAGACTCCTTATAATAGGAAGAGGAAGACCATATGGGAAGAGAAGACCTTGAAAGAGGAACATGAGTATGTGGGTTCTCCTAGGACATCGGTCAAAGAGAGCATAGCACCATAGAGATTTTCCAGTTATATGGATATGATGAGTAAGCTATTGGAGGTCGAGCCTTATAGATTTCAAGAGGAATCACAATATCAAGTTTGGAGAGATGTCATGATCAAAGAGTATGCTTCCATCATGAATAATGATGTATGAAGGTGGTGCCCCGACCTGAGGGGAAATAAGTGATTTTCTATAGGTAGATCTATAAGATCAAACACGTTGTAGATGGTAGTGTGGAGAAGTTCAAATCCCACTTTGTGGATAAGGGGTTCTCTCAGAAGGAGGGAATTGAGTATGATGAAGCATTCTCCCCAGTGGTGAGATACACTTAGATCAGGGTCATGATCTCAATTGTAGCAGATATGGGGTTGAAGATCCATAATATGGATGTGAAGATGACCTTCCTTAATGGAATCATTAAGGAGGGGGTGTACATCAAGTAACCAGAGGGTTTTGAGGTGCATGGGAGGGATTCCCATGTATACAGGTTGAGGAGAGACTTTTATGGGCTCAAGCAGGCTCCAAGAGCATGGTACTCACAGATTGAAAATTGCTTGTAGGGGATTAAATTCAAAAAGAGTGTGGCAGACTCCAACATCTACTACATCATAGTTAGAGTTGAACCACTCATTATTTTTTTGTATTTGGATGACTTTTTTCTTACAGGTTCATAGAGGCTCATTGTAGAGTGTAAGAGGGATCATGATTCAGAGTATGAGATGAAATATTTGGGGTTGATGCACTACTTTCTTTGGTTAGAGGTGTGGCAGTGATATTTTCATACTTTCCTTGGACATGGGAAGTACGTAGTGGAGATTCTGAAGAGATTCAGGATGTTGGACTGCAGGCCTATGTTTATGCCCATAGTGACCAAATAGAAGAAACTATATGCTTCTAGATCAGAGGTAGTGGACCCTACACTTTATAGGTAGTTGATTGGCTCTGTGATGTATTTGGTCAACACTAGACCAAATATTTTCTTTGTGGTTAACAGACTCAGTCAGTTTATGGTTTATTCAAGGATGTTACACTGGATGGCACCGAAGCATGTTCTGAAATATCTATGTGGAAAGGTTGACTATGGGTTGAGTTATATCTAGGGAGATGGAGTGAAGCTGATAGTATTTATAGATTCATATTGGGAAGGAAGCATGATGGAAAGGAAGAGTACTTCAGGTTGTTATTTCAACTTGGGATCAGGATTTGTTTCTTGGTTCAGCAAGAAGCAGAATTCTAAGGCATTGAGATCTACTGAGGGAGAGTACATAACATCTATTCTAGAATCATGTGAGGCCATTTGGCTTCATAATATTCTCATTGGTTTGTTTGGCCAGGATTTGGATGTGACTGTCATTCACTGTTACAATTAGAGTTGCATCAAGCTCTCCGAGAATCCAGTGTTTTGATGACAAATCCAAACACATGGTTATCATATTTCACTTCATCAACAACTATGTGCAGAAGGGGATAGTGAAGATACAGTATGTTCCTATCGGAGAGCAGGTGGAAAACATTCAAACGCAAGCCTTGTTGAAAGGAAAGATTGTATTCTCCAGGGACAAGTTGGAAGTGGTGCAGAACACCTTCCTCGCTAAGAGGGAGTGTTAAATTTGTAGCTTCGAAGGTGTCTCAACTTATCCCATGTGTCCAAGGCTAGTTGATGGACATAATTAAAATACCCAGATCAAGATTTTAAGTTATCCTAAGTTTTAACTTAGGAAAAGTATAAAATTCATTTAAATGAATTTTATTGACTTTTCACTTAGATTTCTAAAAATGGGCTTTTTGGAAATCAATAATTCACTAATGTGAATTTATTGAGGCTTCTAGAAGACTCAAGAAAAGGTGAGTTAGAATGATAAAAGGAGGTTGAGGGTGAAAGACAAAACACATTGTGTGTTGAGATGATGAATGAGGGTGTTGGTTGAGGAAGAAGAAGTTGGTTCTGTAGAGTGAGGAAGGTTGAATTAGAAGCAAAGGAAATGAGTTGAGTTTAGGACATTCTAGAAGAGATAGAGGATGAAAAATCTAGGTCGATTTTTCAGGGCCAAAAAAGAAGGGCTGATTTTTCAGGGCCAAAAAAGCAAGGCCGATTTTTCAAGGCCAAAAAAATAGGGCTGAAAAAGAAGGACTAAAAAATTTGGGTTGAAAAGGTGGGGGAAAAAAAGTACGGCCAAAAAAGTGTGGGACTAAAGTATGGACAAAAAAGAGAGGCCAAAAAAGTAGGTTGAGTTTTCTTTCCTGGAAGAAATTTCTAAATTTTCTATTGTTGTAAATTAATTCCTATAAATCCAATAAAGCCCCTCCTTTCCAGGGTATTTTTGGTGTCTTCCTATTTTATGTGCTTTGTCTCTGAATACTTCTATTGTGAATTTTAGTTAAATAACTCAACTGTAAATTATTTTCATAATTTTCATAAGTTAAACAATAGTGGATTAATTTTTGGGTGATTAAAATTATTGGCATTTAGTTTCTTTTTTCTGAGTTTAAAGGAAATTAACAGAAGAAAAAGACAATAAGGGTTTCCCATGAATATCCGGTGGCAAGACATGTAGGGTTTGTTAAAACATATCAAAGGATCAAATTTTTTTTTTTTTTTAAGGAATGAAGAAATATATTCAAAATTAAAGAATTATTGGTCAGTTGAGACTAATACTCATGGATATGGGTCATACATTAATGACTTACATTATGCAGTTAATCCCAAAAATGATATCTAATATGTTGCACTGCGGAAGCCACTCTATATATTCAAAATATTGTAAGACAATGTCAGTTTTTCCAAAGAAATAAAGGAGAGATAATAAAATATCCAAGGTTACGTCAATGATTACACATACCTAATCAAACATGAGAAGATATATGAATGGACTTAATTATAGGGTTACCAAAATACGAAGGGAAGGATGTCATTTTTGTGGTCGTTGATAGTCTCATAAATAATGCACATTTTTATAGAATCAAGGTACATATACAACAAGTGAAGTGGTGGAAATGTTCATGAAGTAAATTCATATACTTCATGGCCTTCATAAAGCAGTAATAAGTGACAGAGATCCAAAATTCACAGGAAAATTTTGGAAAGAATTATGGAATATGGGTGGAACAATTTGAGCTATGAGTTCAGCATATCATCCATAAGCAGATGGTCAAATAGAAATAGTAAACAAACGTTTAGAGGGTTATATATGATACTATTCTTCATACAATAAATCTCAATGGATGAAGTGGATTCCTCTGGAAGAATGGTGGTATAATACTACCTAGCACACATCTACTAAAATGTCCCCATTTGAGGCCCTTTATCGATATCTAGGTCCTAGTATCTCATACTTGTTGCAATATAACTCCAAAGTACAGGAAATAGAGTCACATATGGATAATACTAAATAATGTTTGACAATTACAAAGGAAAACCTTCAAATGGCGCAAAACATGATGAAACAAAAAGAATATCAACATTGAAGTGAAAGGAAATTTGATGAGGGCGATTGATTATTTTTTAGACTACAACCTTATAAGGAATCCACACTCAAGCAAAAGAAGAATTATAAATTAGCTCCAAAGTTTTATGTACCCTACAACATTATGCATAGGATTGGACTAGTGGTGTATGAGTTAGATTTGCCTTATTCTTGCATTCATAAGTTTTTTTATGCATCTTTTCTAAAGAAGGTTCAGGGACAAACTATGCCAGTGCAAATAGAACTTCCAAAATTAGATGAAGAAGGGAAGTTGATTCTTGAAC